>CAEGAF010053667.1:0-28986 GCA_903067075.1 Micropoecilia bifurca
CATACAAGTTTTGCATTAAATGTTATGGTTTTATAGCTATTTAAAAAAAGTTGACGAGATTTAAAGGTCTATAGCAGTGGTCCCCAACCCCCGGTCCGTGGACCAATTGGTACCTGGCATGCAAGAAATAATTAAATATTTCCGTTTATATATATTATTTGAGTCTGAAGGATCTTTTACTTTGAAAATCCTTTAACCAGATTCTCTCGGCTGAACCCACAGCAGCAAAATGAGTAAGAAACAGATCAGATGTCTTTGGAAAGTTTCTTTGCAAAGTGGAAAAGGCCCAGAGAAGAGACAGGAAAATGGATTTATCCCGGACTGTTAGGTGAGTCCCACATTACAAGCCCGCTCTGCGAAACATGCGGCGACCCGCTGCTAATGAGGCAATGAAGCTTCAAGCTGCTTCACCAGTAGAGACCAAGCAGGCTGTGCATAAAAGCAACACTTCGGGTGTCATCGTCTCTCATCACTCCCAGATGGGACCATCTCATTGCAGAGAAACAAGCTCAGGGCTCCCATTAGTCTTTATTGTGAGTTCAAATTTTCAGAAAGTAAAATGTTCATTTTTTGTGGCGCATCTGTATCTTATTTTGAAGGGATATGCAAGTTACCATAGTGACCAGAGTCAGAGAGTTTGGGCAGTGGTCGAGAGGAGATGAGAGCTTGTGAGTCTTAAGTCTGGAGTCACGAACATCGCGATTCCAGAAGAAAATCCACAAAACCCCCAACATAGCGAAATTTAGAAAAACCAAACACTGATGACAATGTAGAAACAATAGTGATAGTTTGTGGAGTCATTTTAAGAGATGTAACAAAAATAAAAGGCGTTGGATAAAAGACGACGGGAGCAGCCGCCTTATTTGCTGCACTATGATTTGGAGATGAATATGTTTTTTCATAGTTAACATTTTAACTTTATAAACATAATACTGACCTTTAGATTTAATAATAAACATTTCCACATATCTCCGATATCCACCGGACTCTCAGTTGCGCAATATGTCAGCTGTTTGGGATTCCCCTCTGTTCTTACGTCACGGCGCTTTTTGATTGGCTACCCGTCACATTCAACAGGTTGTATTCTGGTTCCCAGTCAGAGAAAAACCCCACAGGCTGCGATAAAAGGGCGAAGACAACAGAAATTCAGTCTATTCAGGATTTAGCGGGAACACCAACATGCAGAAGCCTTATCGGACGATAACCCCCGCGGGCCGCAGCGACATTTTCCAAGTCTTGACCGGTCCGCGGTAGTAAAAAGGTTGGGGACCGTGATCCGTCAGATGAGTCTTCTGCATGTTGGTGTTCCCACTAAATCCCTAATATGCCGAATTTCTGTTGTCTTCGCCCTTTTATCGCAGCCTGTTAGGTTTTTCCCTGACTGGGAACCAGAATACAACCTGTTGAATGTGACAAGTAGCCAATCAGAAAGCGCCGTGATGTAAGAACAGAGGGGAATCCCAAACAGCTGAGATATCGCGCAACTCAGAGTCCGGTGGATATCGGATATATGGAAATGTTTAGGTCATTATTATGTTTATTCAGTTTAAAATGTTAACTATGAAAAAACATAGTCGCCTCCAAATCATAGTGCAGCAAATAGATGTTATGCCCAGAAACGCTGCCTGCCCAAATTTGCATCCCCTTAGCGCGCATCGCTCTAAGCTCTCCCATATTGGCGAGAAAACGGACAAAAATATGACAGAAGAGGACATTTTAAAGATATTTGTAACATTATCACGTTTCTTAACCATGTAATCCCTAAAACCGTGGGGGTTATTTTGCAAATTACTTGATATAAATACAGTTTTTACACCTTTATTGACACGAGTCGAACTTTTTTTTCAGTCCATGTCTGTTGTAAACGTTCTCCGCAAATGGTTTGAAAGTCTCTGCTTTGTCTTTTGATACCATAATAGCTTAAAAGCATTGAAAAGCATAGGCCCATTATGTAGAACATTTTATATCATGCTTAACTTTCTAGTCTGTTAATGTAGGAGGGAATGCATTTAATTTATGAGCCTGAAAATATTTGCATCTATCTTGATATGAAACTTATAGTATTAGCTCAGAGAACAAGTGTCATTACATAGAAAAGGTGAAGTCCTTTCAGCTCTTTATTTCCCCTAATTAGCACAGGGATGCATGTTTTGGCAATATGGATTTTGAGCCTGCCAAAATATGCATGCCCTTTCTATTTTCCTCAAATATTATCCTATTGATATAAAACTTATACCAGCAGTTCATGGAACTATTCTGATTGTGTAGAAAAACTTTATTCACTCTTAACTCTTTAATTCTTCAAATTAGCACAGGGATGCATTTTTGGGCAATATGGATTTTGAGCCTGCCAAAAATATGCATCCCTCCTTTATTCTCCTCAAATATTATCCTACTGATTTAAAATTTATATCAGCAGTTCATGGAACTATTCTGATTGTGTAGAAAAAGTTATTTCACCCTTAACTCTTTATTCTCCCAAATTAGCACAGGGATGCATTTTTGGACAATATGAATTTCCAGCCTGCCAAAATATGCATCCCCACTTTATTCTTCTCAAATATTATCCTAGTGATTTAAAGCTTATGCCAGCAGTTTTTGGAGCTACTGTGGTTTACTTCCTTCAGTATCTTTGCAATAGTGATAATAAAGAAATAACTTTTTCTACATAATCAGAGTAGTTCCAAGAACTGCTGGTAAAAGTTTTAAATCACTATAATATTTGAGGAGAATAGGAGGATGCATATAATGGCAAGCTGGAAATCCATATTGCCCAAAAATGCATCCCTGTGATAATTTTAAGAATTAATGAGTTAAGGGTGAAATAACTTTTTCTACATAATCAGAGTAGTTCAAATAACTGCTGGTATACTTTTTAAATCAGTAGGATAACAGTTGAGGAGAATATAGGGGGGATGCATATTGTGGCAGGCTGCAAGTATTGCCCAAAAATGCATCCCTGTGCTAATTTGAGGAATTAAAGAGTTAAGGGTGAAATAACTTTTTGTACACAATCAGAATAGTTCCATGAACTGCTGGTATAAGTTTTATATCAATAGGATAATATTTGAGGAGAATAGAGAGGGCATGCATATTTTGGCAGGCTCAATTTATAGAAAGTAAAACAATAAAAAAACCTTTATTGTGCTGTCATTCACCAAAAATGAAATTAATTTATGTAATCCTAATTGAAAAATGTACTCTTACTTAATCTCAGTCAGAAAAATAACAGTCTTTTAATACCAAGTATCTGGTCTGAACTGTACAGACCAGATACAGGGTTTCTTAAACACAACTTCTGTAGGGTTCACCAAGTTTGATTTACTACAATTTAAAGACAATGCAACACCAAACATAATGCAGTTTAATTCCCATTTCATGGTCATACACACCAGAATATTACAGTATTATAGAAATTTAATGGGAATATTATGAACAACAATTATGTATCATTAGACCACATCTTTCCTCTCCTTTGCAGCATCTTATAAGAACACTTTCTAATGATAAAATTAATCTCATTATCACAATCTGGACCTGAATAAGTAACAGAAAATTGATGGCTAATTACACAATTTAGATATTAAATTATGTAAATCACATAAAAAAGCTGCCCATTAAAAATAGATTAAGATTCTAGTTCATATAGCGTATAGTAGGGTTAGTGTTGTTGCAGCTGACTTGATTGTGCTGAGTGAAACCTCTTCAGCCTGCAGCGCTGCCACCTTCCTAAGTCTATAGATGCATACATGGATAGAGCTCACAAAAACATTTTATAAAGCAGACATCTTCCCACTGTGTGGATTGGCCACATGTCTTTCTGTGCATCAAGAGACAATTTGAGAGCTATATAAAGGAACTATTTATTGTATTTTGTATGTACTTACTGGACCAGGTTCTCCTTTATGCCCTTTATCTCCCTAAACAAAAGACAAAACATCTTTTATTTTTTTCAGTGAAATGATAAGTTACAGAAAACTCTGGACAGTACTTTTCAACAATTCAACCTTTATTCCTGGTTTTCCTGGAAGGCCATCAAGTCCATCTCTTCTAGAACCCTGTAAGATAGAATGTTTAATATCTGAACATATTTTAAACCCAAGATTAAGTTCCACAAACAGAAAAATGTTAATAAGGGATTTTATTTTGTGGCACCTGCGAATTTCCTGGTAATCCAGGTTTTCCTTCTGGTCCCTGGAGAAAATTTGAGAATGTTTAATTTAATTTCTTGCCAGCAAATATTGATGCAACTGCAACTGTTAGCATTGTTGTTGTTAGCATTGTTAGCAAATAATTTCAAGCAATTTTCAATAATGGATATGTTTTAAAATCCCTTAAAAAGTGTGAACTTATTCCAAGACCGTTTACACAGAAATAAATATGCAAATAGGGATTTGATTTGATTCAATGTATTGCTAAAGTTCAAGCACAACCCTGCCCCCACCTATTTCTCATGTTTTTATGTGATCTTTGACCCAATTGGAATTTGCCGCTATCTTATGATACAGTTTAAATAATGATTATATAATGAAATTTCTTCTCAAGTTATACAATATTTATGATTATTAATGTAAAAAAAATGTTTTCTGCAACCAAACACAGCATGTGTTCAAAAGTAGCCATTTTGATCATTTATTTTCCCTTTGATATTAATAAAGCAATTTTTGAATTGAATTTGAATTTCATTACTCTAGAGAATAATCACCAATTTCACATCCTGATATATGCCATCATCATAAATTGAAACTATTGAGTTTCACTTTACTTCTCTTAATGAGATCTGTAAAAATAAGCAGCTTAGTTTCATTTATATATTTGACTCGACATATAAGGGAACGAATGCTTACTCTTGGCCCAGGTAGACCCGTTTCTCCTCTCAGTCCAGGCTGGCCTGGTTCTCCAGGGTCACCCTGTTGAAAACGATAAAAATGCAGCAGAGAAAAGTTAAGGGTTATCATCTTGTGGGAAAAAAAGTTAAATTCTGACTGAGGATGCTGCATGTTTTCTGTTCTAGTCACCTTAATAACTCTGGTCAGTATGTTGTTTTCTGCAACAACCTGGCGATTATCAGGACAACAAATCTCATTTATTCCCAAGGAAAACAATTAAACACAAATATTGTCAAAACGTTGATATGTTTTAAGGAACAAAAAGTATAAAACGGTGAATCAGATTTGCTTACTTGTGTTCCTGGGGGTCCAGGTTTCCCCTTTGTTTCAATCCCAGTTGCGTTAAAACAGGGACAAAGCAACAGTTAGAATCTAAGACGTCACACAAAACACCGAGTGTTTGCAGCACAAGGGAAAATTAGACTGTGCTTCCAAGGGTGACACACACAAAAAGCCAAGTTAATTAACATCGTATCAAATCAGGAATCATGTCTTCACAAGAGGATAAAAGGTTATGCAGCATTTAAAGGGTGACTGACACAGAAGAATGATCAGAAAGCAGCCAGAAGGAGAAACAATAATCACTGAATGGGGGAAGGGGAGGATGCACACGCAAACATACCATCTCTCCTTTATCGCCTTTCTTTCCATCAGTACCCTTTAATAGAAGAAATAAAGGGTGGGCGAATAAATGCCTGACATTGTTATTAAAAATCTGGGAGTGCAGTAAAATGGAGTGACCATCGTGGAATACAACTTACAGGAAGACCTGGTTCCCCTTTTTCTCCAGGGTCACCTAGTCGCCCTGGTAACCCCAATGGACCCTGATTAACAACATATCGACAGAATTAAGCTTTCGATTAGGATATAGTTTTAAACCAGAGCAAACATGGAAAAAAAGTTTATTTGTGCATTTTTTCCCCCAGTTCGACATCTTTACCAAATCTGTGCAAATTGAATGTTTGATCCAAACATGTTAATTATTCAGCTGAATCACAGATTGGATAAAAAAATCTATTCTTTAACTGCCATCATGTTTATCAAACTTGATTTGAATTTTCATTCAAGTCTGTGTCACTTATCTCAATTTTAAGAAGGTGAAAAAAAAATACCCTTATTCCTCTTTCACCAGGCTCTCCAGTGAACCCAGGGTCACCCTGCAAGGTTCACAAATAATAGATATCTTACACCAATACTACATGATATGACCTAATTGATAATGACTTACTATAGAAAAGTCTACATACTAAGAAGCAGGGTAAGACACTAAAAGCTCAAATGAAACAATAATTAAAACCATATAGCCAGTCTGATCGTACCTTCATTCCTGGCTCTCCCTTCGCTCCAGTTGCTCCCTATATGGACAAGTAACAATGAATATTGATGCATTTACTGTGTCGACACATGGCTGTTTGTACAGGCTGGAAGTGAAATCAAGGAAAAGCTAAAGTTGACATTTTCTGACCTTCACTTCAGTGAAAACGTTTTGTTGACGTCGTTGGACATTTGCTCACGTTTTAACGCTTAAATAACTTGAAATACACTGCATAGCAAAAGTAGCCACATTTTGGGATTTTATCTGAGATCAAAACAAAGTGGAGCATAACTGTTAAGTGGAAGAAGAAAGAGACATGTCTTTGTGAGAAAGTTCTGAAAAGAGTGGCGGGAATATGTATTCAGCTCCCTTTAGTTTAAAAATGCTTTTTAAATCCATTGAAGCTTCTGGTTAACACACAGAAAAATTTTAATTGGTGCAAAGAGTTTAGTACTTTGACCTGAGTTTTGCTAGCAGTCTGCTGTGTTTGGTTTGAAATTTTAATCCACTTCTTTACAAATAATCCAACGTAATGAAATGAAAAGCATTATACCAACAACTCATTTTAATTGCTGTTTAACAGCCACACAGGACTTACTTACATCTTTACCTCTTAATCCTGGTTCTCCGGAATTTCCAGGCAAGCCAACACTTCCCTTCTCCCCTTTTGCACCATCTTTGCCCTGAAAAAGAAGAGGAAAAAACATAAATCTATTTTTCAACCTCAGTAAATACTTACAGTATTTGTAAGGGTTTAAAAATAAAACCACTTTAAAAGCTGGTTTAACTAAACCAAGTATTAAACACAGATAAATGTAAGTACTAATTTAAGTTGCTGGTAACCATGTGAATTTTGCTTTGATCCTACTCTGGTAATAATAATAATAAAAAAGGGTAAAATTTTGTCTAAGCTCTTCATTCTAAGCATCAGGCTGTGACTATTAGTCTGCTGGTGGTAACAGCTAAATTGCAAGCCGTTAGTGTTAGAGCATCCTTTATAAAATCTGCTGCTTGATGTGACGGGGAATGAGGTTCTTTAAGAAAACCCTCCACCTGAAAAATACTGAGAGAACCCTGGAGATTAAGCCAGCCTTTCGTTTCCATCAGTAATTATTGAGTCAATGTAGGTTTTGTTATAAGTGGTCATTTTGTATCATAAATGATGCTTGAAAATAGATGTGAAAATATGAGGCATGTGTGGAGAACGAATGTTTTTCAGTTTTTTCTAAAGGCGATTTAATTTAATACACAAGAAATCAAATGTGTGAAATGTATTATTTCCAAACACAAACTAAAGCATGCAAGTAAAAAATATTTTAAAATCAATGAGTGCAAACTTGTGTTTAGAGACAACTTTACCAAATAGTTTAACTGATGTGGACAAAAAGAAAAATGTATTTCACATTGACAAACAAAATCTCACTGACCTTTGGTCCTGGCTTTCCTGACAGACCAACATTTCCCTAAGAATAGCAAAACATTTTAAATATTTTTCTCTTTTTTTGCTTCACAAGATGAAAACTGTGTTAGAAACTCACCCTCTCACCATTTATCCCCTTCTGTCCTGGAAGACCTGGAATCCCAAAACCAGGACTTCCCTGCATGAAAAATAAAAAAACAAAACAACTGCAGTTATATTTCCTCTGCTTCTACCTGAACACATGTAGACGAAAACAACATATATATATTTTTTCTCTTCACCTTCTCTCCTTTCTCTCCTTGATCTCCTTTTATTCCCTGAGGGCCTGTTTGACCAATTGGGCCGAGATCTCCCTGTAGGAGGAACATGTTCACATTCACAACTTGGACACAGAGACGGTCCTGAGTGTGGCCAAAGCTTTTTTTTGTTGTTTTATCCCCCTCCCTCTCCAAATGATACCCTCTGGACTGAGATTAAAAAGGTTCCCTTTAACGAAGCATTCAGAAGCCGACCGCAAAGTTAATGAGAGAAATCTTAATTGTGTTTGATAAGCGGACCCAGAGGGCTGAGTGAGTGTGCAAGAATACCCTGAACAATTAATTAGCAATGTTTTCATGGAGCAAAACATCAAAAGCATCACTTCCCCACAGCTGGGAGACATATCTTCAACCAGTTAAGACAAATAAATTTGGCCAACTTAGGAACACGTGAGGTTGTGGTCTTCAGATCAGTGAATAGTTTTTAACGGCTTCAAATTTCCAACTGAACTTGTCGACTATAAACATGTGTCCTCATCTTTTCATAATACAGTCATACTAAACCAACTAGATCATGGTAAAGCTGATTTACCTCAGTAACTCCATTCACAAAGTGAGGCGTAAATTAAATACACACTGATGTTTTCAAGCATCCATTCTGTTGTTGCAGTTGATGCCATTTGGGTTTACAATGAATGAAAACTTGACATTTAAGATTAGAATATTTTAGGCCAATAAAAAATGGATTTAAAAAAATGCAATTTTAATGAAAAGTTTGATACCTGCTTAAAGGTTATTTTCAGCCTAGTCTCCAATGGTTTGTAGAGACTGATGTGCAATAGAGTCAAAATGAGAAAGACACACACCTCCAAATTGCACATTCACCAGGCCTTGAGTAACCAAATGAAGTTGTAAGCTTCTCAGGCTACAGCTGTAAAATGTATTGCTTGCCTAAAAGAAGCCCAACATAACATTTAGCATAAGATGAGGAGAGGAGGATAATCAAAAATAGGAGGAGCTACAGGAAGGGACATGTAGAAAGAGATTTGCAATCTAAATGGTTAAATTAAAAAAAAGTAAAATAAAGTGTCACAAGATGCTACAACTTCATACTCCTTTAACTTGCTGCAAGCAACTGTACTTGTTTGAATAACAAGTACAGTTGTACATTGCAGTCTGCAGAGTGCAATGGATTTCACTCTGCAGAGGCATCGCCCTCAAATACAACCTCACGTGTTGCTGAATGCTGTTGAGAATACTGATGGTGTTTCCTCCTCAACAGGTGAAGGAATAATGAAATAATCCAGACTACTTGGTATTGCCTAGAACAGCAATACCAAGATTTTCTTAGTGGTGAATTTGGGTTTATGTTAAAATTATACTGCTTGCAAATATATTGTGCTATTTTCACCTAAAAAGTAGAATCAATAAAGATTATGGTAGAAACTGACTCACCCTGGCACCTTTTTTTCCAGGTGGGCCAATTATCTGCCAGGTTGGTTGACAAAAGGAAGGAAACTCAGTCATAAATGCTTTAATTTGTGTTATTTAAATGCATAACTATGTTTTCTTACACCCGTCGCAGGATCTCCAGGGGCTCCTCTTTGTCCTTCATCTCCTTTCAATCCAATTGGCCCAATTAGTCCCTGGAACAGTTGAATCAATGTATCAATATGCTGGATTTTTTAAATTAAAACTTGGTTTGCTGTCTCCATGACGATTTGGTGGTGTAGTCTCTTTTAAAAGCTGTTGTTGGTCCCGAAGAAAACAGTTTTTCACATAAAATCTTATAAAACTTCAAATCAAGAATAACAGAAATGGAAAAACATGACTGTTTAATTTGCCCATTGAGAATCAAAAGTTTTACTCAAAATTCTTCAAACCATGTTCATTAAATCAGATCTGGAAAACCTTGAAAGCAACTTCCTTATTTCGTCATTTCAAAATGTAAGTACCTCTGCCAAGACAATGCACAAGATTAGAATCAATTTTAGTTTTTATTTTCCAATAAAAAAAAGAAAAATAAACAGATGTATTGTGTTGATATTTTTTTAAAGTCAATCAGTGAAGACAGTAGGTGTTGTGTGACATCTATATTTTTACTAATGATAAACTTCACTAACTTGAGGTCCTTGTGGTCCATCTGGTCCTTTTTCTCCCTGCTCTCCCTAAAAATAATAATAAAAAAAAGTTTATGGATTTTACATCTACATGCACACCCAACATTATCAGTCTCATCATTGAAATAAAAATTATTCAACGTTAGCACAACAAAGAGTTTTCAATCTAATGAGGGGAGAATACATTACTGAAACTCACCTTGTCCCCTTTTTCTCCTTTCAATCCCTTTTTCCCCTGAGAGTAAAAATGAGTCACACCAAGTGAATCTTTTCATCACAGATTCTTAGCCTCAGTTAAAAAGACATTGATTATAACTCATTCCAAGCTAGCACAATTAATTCCTATTCTGTGCAGGGTAAAGACAAGCAGAGGTTGTTGCATGAAATCAGCTGAACATAGAAATGAACTACAAACCCGGGGTCCACCCAGTCCCTGGATGCCCTGGTCTCCATGGTCACCCTAGAAGGGCAAAATATTTACATGCATTATTTCTTTTAATCAAAAATATGACATTTTTCATGCTGAAGATCAGTGTTTTGTACCTTTGGTCCCACTGCTCCCGTTAGGCCAATATTTCCCTGTAAAATAAAAACATTCAGAAAAATGTTATTGTCCAAAGTACATTTGGCACCATTGTATACCTCTCCTGTTAGGACAGTGACCAAACCCTTTAGCTCGGTAGAAGCAGCTAGCCTTTCATCATTGTTCAACGTTGGAGCACACAGAGTGGGATCTTTGCACAAGCAGATTTTGCATCATTATCCTATCAAAACGTGGCCATTTTTTGTTTTCTACCAGGCCACATGAAGTGTTTGACTAAAAGTTTGTCCTTTGTCTTATCTGATCAAACCACGTATTTTTAAGTATTAACAGCCTTCATTCTTCTGTGTTTGTGATCATAGCACCATGGTGCCCAATATGCATTTCCATTGTTTTTTTCTTATTTCTTTTGAAATCGTGCTAAATTCAACACAGCAACACTGATGATCTACTTATGTACCTTCTCTCCTTTCTCTCCTTGAGGACCTTGGATTCCTTGTATACCAAGTCCGTCTTTACCCTGCAAAAGATGCATCCATAGTAAATTAAATCTATTAGGCCAAGATGTATTCACTCACAAATGTAAAGGATGTTTTACCTTTTCTCCTTTGTGACCTGGCAATCCTGGTATACCATCGATGCCAATGGGACCAGGAAGACCTGCAATACCCTGCAGGAGTTTGCATAATGCAACAGTGAACAAAAAACATTTTATAAAGGAGTATTTCAACACTGCCCCCCCCATTAAGTTTAAATATTAGCCCTTCTTTCCTGGATAATGTCATTTCCCATCATTTATAAATGTAACAATTATGAACTTACATCTTTTCCCGACTCTCCTTTGTCTCCTTTCAAGCCTTGCTTCCCTCGTAAACCCTTTCAAAAATTAATGAAGAAACCCAGCTATATTATATAACAAAGAAAGTGATTCTGCAGTTACAAAAATAGGCTTAAGTGCAAGAATTGTGTTAAAGTAAAATTAAAGCCAAAGAACCAGCAAGTCTTTTAATACAAAGAAAGGCAAGAAAGACTCATCCTTACTTTGGCTCCCGGAGCTCCAGGATCTCCCTACAAAGCACAAAAATAAAAGCAGCCTAGCTGGACCAATGAACCAAAAAAAACTCTATTTCTCCCAAATTATTCTGTTTGTTATGCAACACATCAGTAGGCAGGATAAAATAAAGATAAATAGTAAATATCTACCTTCACAGATATTCCCGGTGATCCTGGCGGGCCGGGCTGGCCGGGGAGGCCAGGTGATCCATTCGCTCCCGGTACCCCAGGTGGTCCCTGAGGGCCCTGAGCAACTCCAGGAAATTAGGTTTGAACTGCTCAGCATCACTCGACGCCAAACACTTTCTTTAAAACTTACTGAAGATCCAGGTTCTCCTTTTCTTCCAGGCACAAAATTTGAATCTGTTCCAGCTATAACGTAGCCAGGCTCTCCCTTTGATGCAACAAAAGTAAAAGGCGAATTTCTGCACAATATTCATATTTTTGGACAAGTCGCTGCAGATATTAATTCAGGAAATGGGGAAAAAAAATGAACTCAGTCTGGAGAATTTAGCCCAACATCTGACTTACTCGCTCTCCCCTCTGTCCCTTTGAACCAGGGACACCTGGAGGACCCTGCCGAGGGACAGAGATGAGACAGCATGAGGAGAGATTAAAAAAAAAAACAATACTCGTTTTAAGTTGACACATTAGCCATTTAAAAATATCAAAACACACATTTTATAAAAACCTAATCAATTCTTTAAATCCATTGATCCAGACTCCCCACTAAGATGAATAATTTGTGGTTTCATATCCATTTAAATTTCTCAGTTATGTTACAAGCACAAACGTCTAGATATGTTCATACAATTTTCTGTAGCAGACCAAAAGTGTGCAATTTGTGTTTCAGACAAAAATCTGAAAAGTGTGGGTATGTTTACATTCCCCTTTTGTAGAAGCACCTTTTGTTATATTCACAGCTGTAAAATACATCTCTAGAAACGTTACGCATTATTTCCCATTGTTCTTTGCAACATTAGTTTTGTGTGTGTGTGTGTGCCTTGTGTACCATTATTTTAAGTTTTATATATTGTCCAACAAAACATATCCACAACAACCTTTTGGTAGGCCTCTTGGTACATTAAAGAAAAGAGAAGCAGTTGGTGCAAGCTATAACTTTTGTTGCATTTAGAGAAAAATAATTATTTTACCAAACTAATTCAAGTTCACAAAGTTAATAAAGTTATTTCAAAACTTTTCTTGATCTCACCATTTCCCCCGGGACACCTGGAAGGCCCTGAAAAAGACACAAAAAAAGGTTATATTTTCAGAATATGACAAGTAACAAGGGGGTTTATTTATTTCCAAAATTAATTACCCGCTGACCAGCAGAACCTGGAGGTCCGGTTCGTCCGGGTCGCCCTGGTAACCCAGGGATGCCATCCGTTCCTGGAGGTCCCTATAGATCGAGAGCTTGAAACTTTACACAAATGCACAACTTCCTCAGCATTGTTAAGAAATAACACATTGTAATAATTGTATTAATATGATGTGAATAATTAACATGTTTATCATCAAACAGGCAGAAAAGTTGATAAGTTGGTTAATTTTGAAGGTTGTTGCACAAATTGTTTTGTACACTTAAATATGTTTATTACATTGATTTCTGTTGTTGCACATTTTGGTCACCAGAGGGCAATGTTTAGAATTGATCATATTTTTACCAAGACTGGGCTAAAATGCATCTGGGGACTTTCCGTTTGCTCTGCTTGGACATAAACCTGATTTTCATGAATATGGTCACATTCTTGGCAAGAATTTGAAGACCTGCATGTGCAGTACAAACATAATTCAGCATATTTGTTGCCAAGATACAAATGTCCCAAGTATTTGTGACAACCACTGAAGTAGTTAGCATGCTACAGTTTCCCGGTTAGAATTCCTACTTCCAAGTGGAGAGTGGCACAGGTGTTGTGTTGGTGTCCCAAATTAGTCCTCAACCTCAAATGAAAGGGATTTTGTCTCATCATAACTTTTAAATATGTGCATCATTGTTGATGTGCTCCAGACTTGAAGACTATATGTATATTGGGATCAATGGTGTGGAATTTGCATTGTTCTGCTGGCACAGTGGTGCAGAGATATTAAAATGCATGATAACATTAAAATGCATGTTGGTGTTTGCATGTTGGTTCTTACCTTCTCTCCTATTTCTCCTTTGGATGATATGAAAGGATCAAACTGTCCAGGGCTTTGCCTAAATTGCTACAAAATAATATTTTATAAAGTTACATCATGATGGGAACAAAGTCTGCAAAATGCAGAATCAATTAACATTCGAGGAAAAATGATCAAATATAAAAAGAGTAAACATACCAATCCCCCAAGACCAAAACCGTTCCCCTAAAATGAAGGGAAAAAAATTGCTAAAAACACCAATTTAAATAATCTAAAGTGCTCCTGTGAGACAGTTAACACACCTTTTCCCCTTTCTGGCCCTGTTGGAACATACGATTAAGATAATTATGAGCAGCAAACCAAAACACAAAGAATAAAGTTTACTTGTTGAATTTGTTGAGGGTACACACCTTGACACACTGTGAGGCGCAGGGACCTAAAGGCTTATTCAACTCCTCTGGGTCTTCAGTCGGAGTGTCCAACTGAGCAAACTGAGCACGAAATGACAAGAAAAAAACACAATGTTAACTTTCCAATGAAGCCTAATGGCATAGAAGGCTTTTCGTTGACATCGGATCCCTCTCTGCATTCATCTCCTCTATCCACTGCTCTGACGTCAAAATGAAGTCAAGAACGGTGACGTGTTTGCTCCTGCGGAGCTATTGTTTGTGAGTTTGAAGATGGACTGAATGTCTCCTTTTCCACATGAATAACTCCCATCTCTACCCGCATCGAAATTGCACATTCCTGTGTGCTCTGAAAGACTTCTACATACAATAAAACCGCATCACAACCACGAGATAACGGCAACGCTTCGATCGGCATTGTTTTTCTTTTGTGTGTGCAGGAAATATGAACTCATTCCACCCATTGTGGTATGAGAACTAAGAAGAAAACTATTGAGGCAGTCTTTCCTTTTCTTACCTCATCCTGTAGTTTGAATTCAGAGAGAAGCTCCTCACTGCAGATGCTTTGGATAAATTCTCTCTCTATGGAGGGGAAGTCATCAAAGGTTGGGGAGTAGAAGATATTTTTATAGCTGCTGGGAGCAGCAATTTTGTTGAGCTCCTCGATGTCTGCATTGGAAACGCCAACTGCTAATATGCTAACCCCTACAAAGAAACAGATTGAAGTATTATTCAGTGTTGTATACAGCAACGTACCTGCAAAAATTCAGCATTCACCAAAGTGTTTAACTGAAATCGAGATAATTTCTCTACTTATGTATTAATATGCCAACATATTTTCTACAACCAATATCATTTAATATTAAGATGAACTAATTCAGTGCAGTCATTTGATGTGAAATATTTTTCAGCAGCTTAAGGAGCAGCGTTCAAACATCCAGAAGGTTTCACACAACTGCAAACTTCCCAAATCATAGACTTTCACCTTCATCGCTTAAATCAGAGCTTTTATTTATCAACTATTAGTTGTGCATTACACAAATTGGGTCTTTACGGCCACCTTGGAATAAGAAATCCACAGATAAAACAAACAATTAACAGTTGTACTTACATTTTACCAGATGTCATGTATTGTATGCAGCAAATGTGTGGAAGAAGATGGCCTGTATTTGGTCTGCAACTGTACACCTAGTTTGAAATCATTCCATTTCATAATCCTGTAGTACCTAGTTTTATGCCTATCATAAATATATAAATCAACTACTATTTTGTTCCATTGTCATTAGTAGAAACTCCCCAACAGAAAGTCGGCAACAGTGGAAAATTTACATTTTTAGTTTTTCCTGAGAGCTAAAAATACAAAGTTAAATTTAACCACAGGCTAAATTTTAAACAAGCATTACATAACTTGGAAAGGCAAATTTTTTCAAAAGGTTCCCACAGGTTTTTTCAGCTCCAATCAAGTATTAGTTAGAATTGTTCTTTGTATATGAAAGGTTGTCAATATCTCAGTTATCAGCACAGACAAAATGTGTGAAATAGGCAAGAACACATTTAAAAGACCTTGTATTAATAAGTTTTTCAATGATTCAGAGGTTTCCAGAACTCACCTAAAGCACGTGCAATCCTGGAAGGTGGCATCACATCATCCTGGGCCCTGCCATCAGTGATCAGAACCAGAACATGGGCCACATCTTGTCTCATCCCCAAAGACTCCATGAACAGTTCCTGCAGAACATAGCCGATGCCTTTTCCTGGAGACACAAATGTACTAATTTAGTATTCCAGCATGTTGATCTTCTTCAGTTTCTATAAACAGTGGTCATGTTTAAGTCATTTTATTTTGCTTTTTAAAGTAAATTTCATTGGCTTGTGTCAGAAAAACAATTTTAAGAGCATCAGCATCACAGCAGTATGTCATTGTTTTCTTCTTTTTCCCTTCTACATCACAATCTTGAGGTTGTGACATCAATAAACGAATCACTTTTAAAAGATTTACCTGCCATTTGATGATGTGGAAGACAGAGAAAAGCACGGTTCACCTTTGAGTCGGTTCAGCTAACCTGTTTTGGTGTTGCCACCCGTGTAGCGCAGCCCTCTGATAGCCCTGAGCACAGAATTTCTGTCTTTGAAGTCACTTAGATGGAACTCAATACGAGGCTCATCGCTGTAATGAACCACGGCAACCTAGAAGATGACAAAGGAGAAAAGTGCTCATAATCAGCATATTGACTGTTTGATCTAATGTAAGAGTGCTGAATGGATAATCACAAGAGATGTTTAGTAGTTGCTCCATTTTGGTTGTGCTTTCTTCCTTCTGCTAATATTCTCTGTCGTCTTAAGTATAAAGCCAAGTAGCTTGGCACCTTTAATTTACCAATGTTTTCTGTCTGATTATGTCCAATTATTAGAAAACTTCTCACCGTGTTACAGTTATTTAATCCTACCCTGAACAAGAAGTATGTTTTGTGAACTACAGTTATCGGTAATATAAAACAGCGGCTGCAGCATTAAGACCCGCTTTGAATTTGTTCAAAAATACTTGCAGCCAAAGTGATGACAGTTCACATCTGGGGCTAATTTTCAGCACCTCATCAAGCCAACAAAAGAGAGAACAAGACCGATTTCACTGAGCGACAGACCTGTGTGCCGCGTGCGCCGATAACGGGGAAGTAAGTGGTCACTCGGAAAATGAAGTCTTTCATCTTGGCAAAGTTGTTAACGCCGATGCTTGACGACTCATCCACCAAGAAGACTATGTCTGCTTTGGCCTTTCCACATACTGATGAAATGGAGAAGACATGCCTAACACATGGATGTTTTATATTCACAAATTAAACCGTCCATCAGCATTTCTCAAATACCTGGCTGTGGTGGAGCTGTTGACTTTGTGGAGGCTGTAGATACTTTCAGGGAAGTGACTGCAGCCTCCTTGGCCTTAGTGACACTGGGCTGGACTGGAGGCTTTTTAGTACTTATGGAGTTGGGTGGTGGTGCAGCCGTGGGGGGCTCAGTGTCCCTGGTGGCTGGTTGAGCAATGGTTGGGTTGACGATGAAGACAGTGTTGGGACCAGCTGTGACACGAGGGGATTTCAGCGACACAGTTGTTGGACCAAATTGGCCTGGTTTCACAGGATCATCCTGCCCTACTGAAATGCATAAAGCCATCATTTTTACTTATAAGGCAAGACATACTAAAGAAATACCTTCACTTCAGTAAGATATGAAATTCTGCAGTGTTAAATCAAAATAATGTTTTATATAAAGGTAACGAAGCTACAATTTTATTCCTTAATTGACTCGACAATGTTTTTGTGTGTTTCTAAATAAACTGTGCATAATGACACGCTTGAAAACAGAACAAAAGCAAGGTTTATATTTCAATTGCATATAAAATGTATACTGAAATCTAAAATAGAGCTTCACAGATTGCTTGTTCAAATTATTTGTGTAAATTCTTACATATTCTCTGATATATGGTGCTTATAGGCCCCTCCACTTCGCCATACAAAGGTCTGATGGAGAAAATGTATGTTCTGCCGTATTGCAGGTCACTGATCTTATAGGATGAAAAGGCAGGACCAAGAGTTTCTGTTTTTGTCTCCAACACTAAAGAACAGGAGGAACAAATCAGTGACATTTATTCGTCAAGAAATTAATAACACTGTCATTAAATGGTGTTCTGCCAATCAAATATTTTCTAAGATTTCTAATTGCGATCCTTTTTACAAGAAATTATAATCATTTATCAAGAAAATTTAACTACGAATATGTTAAAATGCAGCACACCCACTTTTACAGAAACTGTTGAGGAATATGATGACTTTAAAACCACAACTGATTCAGTTCTCAAATCTCTACATAGCAGAGGTAATTTACCTTCTTGGGTTTAACTGAAATGTGTATTTCAGTTACCCAAAACAAAGATTTGTCATCGACACACACACACTGACCTGAAATATGCCTCCAAGAGAGAAGATACCCAGAGACTCCTGCTACACGAGTCCAGTTCAGAACCGCGCTGCTCTCAGTTGTGTTCAGGGCAGCAAACCCCTCCACTTTCGGAAGATCCACTAGATCACAAAATTACAAAAACAGATGCAGGAGCTAAATAATGAAAATGCTTAAAGTCTGACTGTTAAAGAGATGCCTCTTCAAAGTTTTTGTCTTCTGATACCATTTCCTCCTAAGTTAAAATCTGCACATTGCAATGTAAAGATGTGTTGACACATGAGGGAACAGATTTCTGCTCGGCGTAATGGGAATTGAGAACTCACGTGTTCGTGCAGTGACCAGGACAGGACTTCCCTCTCTTCCACCAACCATTGGGGAAACCTGGATCTTATAAGCTGAGCTCTCCTGAAGGTTCTCCATGGTGAAGGTTGTGGAAGCAGCAGGTACCACTTGGGATTCCTCCTTACCCCCTAGAGCAAAAAATAATTAGAAGCTAGCATGCAGGATATTGAAGTGTGGAACAACACTGCTGTGAACACTTACACGGTTGAAACTCTAACATGATTAGGTGCAGGAGACTAGAATGTTAACATTTAACTGTTTTTTTTTCTTTTTGCAACTCAAACAGATGCACAAAATGTCTCAATTACAAAAAGAATATTAATTTTATACTATAATAATCTTTGCAAGTTAGGTGATTATGCATAGTCTCCTAATTAGTACACAAATTGGCTTTTTTTTTAAAGCAAGTTCTCACCAAGAAAAGGAATCCAGTAGATTTTGTATCCTGAAACTCCTGGTGTTTTCTTCCAAGACAAGGTGAAGGAATTTACCCCAATGTCCACAACCTTTAGCTCCCTCACTGGCTGGATTGGCTCCGACTCTGAGACCGCAGCTGAAAACAGATGTGTTTACATCCAAGTTTGAACTCATTTTATCAAATCACTCTTAACCTGCCAGATTTGTTGTAGTGACAAGAGGTAAGAACTTTTTCACCTGGGTCAAAATTGGTTTAAATAGCTTTTTGTCTTTATTCAAATAATGACTTGAAACTACTTTATTGTTCATTGATATAAAATTTAATGCAAAAATATTTATAAAAATATAGAGATTTAGAGTGGAAATTACAGAACTTATGTGAACGCACAACTTCACTAGTCAGAAAAAAGTTAATTGTAGAATGAACCAAAACTCTGCTTTTCTTTCATACATGTTAGTTGAGACAAGGAGATATCTGGTCCCTCCGAGTTGCCGTACACTGCACGGATAGTTATTGTGTAAGTGGACTGTGAGATAAGATCCTTGATCTGGTGGGACAGGACACTTCGGTCTAGATACTGGAACTGTGGTTTGCTGTCATCTGCAAACATTGACCCAGAGATAATTGTAAGAGGGAAATAAAAAACAGTTCTTAAAAAATTAAAGTAGCACACAAAATACAGATTTAAGGTTAAATGACTCACCTGTGTACCAAGAAAGTTTGTACTCTGTGGCTCCAACAATAGGACTCCACTCCACAGCTATGGAGGTACTAGTGTAAGATGTCACCTTAAAGTTGGACACATAACCTAAAGGAGCTGAGAAAGTAAAAGAGTAACCATCAACACATTAAAAACAAAAAAATTTAATTTAATGGTATTTATGAATTTATCATATTTTATTTATTTCACCAAGATTAGTCCAGCAGTTTTAACAAGTAACATAGAAGTTAATGAAAATAAAATGTAAATTTTAGACTTTAGACTTTTATGATAGGTTTTTGGACGCAAAACAATGATAAGGAACCCTCCAATCACAGAGAAAGGGTGTGACGGATGCTGCCAAAAAACAAACAAGAGAACCAGAAACCATGGGAATGCAATAGTGAAGGAAACTGTAAAAAGAATGTTATCAGTGCCATGAGAAGCAGGTGAGTCCAATTAACTGAATGAACTGCAGCTGTGAGGTGAAAAACATCCAAGACCTGTTACTAGTACATATTGACTCAACTCAGGGAACGGCGCTAGAAAACAACAAAATCTCAAACAAACTAAAGATTATCACCTACTTGAGAATCTAATGTAACATGTAAAGGACAGAACACAAGAAGGAATCAATAATCTGAATGCAAACGAGTGAATTGTGAATGAAGCATAATTAAAAACAAAAAAATACCACATCAAAATAATCCAAACACATACACGGATTATGAAAATTATCACATTGACTTTATCTTCTGTTTCATCTGCTTTCTTTTTTATGAAAGATCAAGTTTGCGCTATTCATCAAGTAACTGCTTTAGGGTTGCCATGTGTGGGCGCCATTACCAAAATATGCATGGAGATATTTATAAGGAAATAATAATTAATACTATAACATAATGTAGAGTTTATAGAGAGTGTTGCCCTGTTTATTCATAAACCCTCCTTGCTTCACACTGGAAAAAGACCAAACTATTAAAAATCAGCCAGAATTCGAATGAGATCAAGAAGGGGGGTTCTGCTTTAAGATCACAGTGCGTTCCCAATAAAGACATGATGGAGCACGAATATCCTGACTCCTCTGAGCATGAAAAGCATCCAAGATGAGATCACAGGGGTTTGTTACCGTGGTGCCAACACATCTGGTTCCACACAGTGCTGCATGGAGGAGCCTGTTAGCAGCAGTAGTAGCTCATCCATGTTGGCATGGATTGGTCATCCAAGAACCTGAACAGGTCTTATGCCAAAAGTTACAATCAATCAATCAATCGTGGCCGTGTTCCAAAACTAATTTATTACAAACACTTTCACCGCCACATTTTGCATGCTGTGAGAAAACTCTAACAGCATCCATAGCTGTAACTTGTGATGTGTAGCGTGCCAGTTTTGCAACATGGGGACCAGAGAAATGTAGCGGAAGTACTCACAAGTTCTGAACGTTGCAGAGATGCCAGGCCCGACGGCTGACCCAAAGAGCACGTATAGAGTCAGGACGTATTCTGTGTCGTGAGCCACGTTCTTCAGCTTGTATTCTGTGGTGCTGCTGTTCAAAGCCAACTGCCTTGGACGATCTCGACCAGCAAATTCTAAAAATAAAATAAATATTTTAGTTTTTCCTTCAAGTGCAATATCCCCAAGTGACTTCTTTCCCTCCCGCTTGGTATTATACAAGACTCCTCTGCAGTAATTTCCTTATTCCCCCCAAAAAATATTTTAATTTTCCAACAAGCTTCTGGATGGCAGTACTGATCTAAGTGTTCTTTTTTTTTTACTTTGCCATCGTGTCAGTGTAGAAACAATGTAAGGAAGTATTTAACCATGTGGTTATTCTAGTAAAGAGTACCCAGGGGTTGTATGATAAAATTTGGGAACACAAAACACAGGTAGTACCTGGGGTAGGTCCCCATGCCAGCCTGTATCCTGTGGCCCCTGGGACGCTGTTCCAAGACACAACAGCTGAACTCGTGCTTACTGCAGAAGCCTTCAGAGTTTGAACAGCACTGCTTTCCACTGAAAGAAAGAAAAACCAAAAAAAAGAATGACTAAATATAGAATATACTTGACAGCCATATACAGCTGAGATGAGATATTTACATACACTGTGCAGCAATGCAAACTAGTGATTGCAGAGTCGCGTAAACCTAAATTCAGTAACAGCTAACATAGCTAGTTTACATGTTTTGACTTTGTTGGTGGTGACGGGTCCCTCAGTGTCTCCAAAGATGGGGTTGATCGTGATAATGTACTCAGAGCCTGAGTGCAGGCCTTGGATCATGTAGAAGTTGAAGTTCTCCCCAAGGTTGATGTTCTCTATGTGGCCATCTGCAGGTCAATGAGAGAAGAAGAGCATTCCAGAATAAAGAACACATTATTAGGAGCGACACAGCACACAGTATACCAGTGTCCTCTAAAAATACAGAGAGGCTACAGCACCTGGTGATGCCCATGTCAGACGGTATCCTGTTGCCCCCTTGACTGACTCCCACCTTGCTTGGACGGTATCTGTAGTGGCATTCTGGACCAGGAATTGCTTGACCGCTACTAATTTTACTGTTAACGACATTTCAAGGACATACAGAAAACATTTTTAAAGGTTAATGCAATATTTTATTCATAAGTGTTAATTATCCTACAATCTTAAAAAAAAAACTTGTAGGATCATTTAATAAAATCAAATGAAATTCATGCAAAAAAGAGAATTCAAAATCTTTTAATCCACTTTTGTATGCAGATGCTGAGATCTCATGCAGGCTACGTTCCTACTGGCAGATTGTTTTTAGAACAATACCCCCCTACTGTGGAAACGTTGAGGTACTACATAATGGAGTTTACTTTCTTCTAATAAGTGTATGAATTGACTTTCTCCTAGATATTCCCTTTTTTTTAAAGCTAATTATTATGATTTGCAATCAAGTAATAAATATGCTTTCCCCAAAACATGACAATACTCAAGATTTCTTTTTTCCTGTTGGATAAACATTTAATTTCAATTTGAGACACCCACATGTTTTTCCCACTAATGACACTGGTTCACTGGGTCCCTCGGGGTAAACCGCATAGATATTGACAGTGTACTTTTTATCTTCTTCCAGGCCGTCAATCACATGAGAAGAGACGTCTCCGGGAAGCAGCTGCTCGTATGCTAATCCTGGTCTGTTGGCTGAACAACATCAGAAAAAATGCAACAGAATTATCTCAGTGATACCTATTTCAATTAAGCCTTTAGATGTTGTATAATTTGCCGGAAAACTTCACCCGAGATTAATTTAATCTCGATATAAATTGGTTTGCAGTTTCCCACAGGTCACACAAGAGGCAGGGCAAACACAAGGAAGAAGGTGCTTTGATAACACAAGACCAAAATGTAACTTTTTAGCTCACATGCTACACTGTGGGAGGCAAAAAGTAACGCTTCACATCATCTAATGAGATGTTGTGGTGGCAGAATCATGCTGTAGGGATGCTGTTCTGCAGCAAGGATAAAGAAGCAAATCAGAATTTATGGGACAATAATTTTCCGTCCCAATACTGGGGCATTTACTGCATGGCTTCCCTGTCTCTCTCTGACCAGCTACAAAAGAATAAAGGCCAATTGAGTCACAAAAACACTGTCTAAATTAATGGGATGTTTGTGACTGTTGTAAAAGCGCTGTTGCTATGCAATCTGTAAAGCCAGTCATACTGACAGTCAACTTACACCTGGGTATAAAGATCTTGAATCCATTGAGTTTTCCCAGAGGAGGAGTCCAACCGAGACGTAGCGAGAACAAGCCCTCCTCAATAATGCGGAAGTTTGACACTTTGGGCAACGAAGCTAAAGACAGAAGAGCATTGCTCAGAGAACAGCAAAGTAATAATAAAAACAGTGAAGGCTTTAAATGGATAAAGTACAAGCCCCACTTGTTTTTACTGTGAGTGTTTCAGAGTTGCCGATGAGGTTTGGGTAAACGGCGTAGAGCGTGAGGGAGAACTCCGTCTTCGGACTGAGCTCCGTCACCACAGCGGTTCTCACGTCTGCCTTCAGATCCAGCTGTTACGCAACAAGGACGATCAGTGAAAAATGAATCAAAGAATTGTGTCTCAGAAAGAGCAAAGCAACATGAGATGACGTGGAAAGACTTCTAAAGAAAAAGACGCAGCAATTATCCAGAGGCAGTTCAATTAGAGAAATGTCTATAAACATAATGTATTATGAATGTATCTTTTCATTTCAGGATTTGCTGGTATCTTCCAAGGTCTACTGATCACATATTGTTCATTTGACAAAATTAGCTACTCAGATCCACGTTCATTAAATATTCCTACATGTTTGTTATCATTACTCTAATCTTTACTGACGTCATCATTAAAGATTACAGCACATTTTTTTTATTTGAAGTTCCAGAACTTCACTACAATTTCATCCTCTTTCATATTTTAAAACATAAAAATTCGATAAGAATATAGATTATTATCCTTATTATCATAAGTCTGGAACATAATGAACAGAAAAGTGAGTAAGGAGAGAAAGAAATAGTGAAAAAGGATAGAAAAAAGATACGTGTAATGAAGGAAGAAAACGTTAAAACAGAAGGAAAGGTATGAAAGGAAGGTATAGGACAACGAAAAGGAAAGAATGAAAGGCAGAAACAGCAGGTGCACACAAGCATCCTGACCATCCCTCACCTGCCTCTGCTGGCTGAGCAGGAGTTGTCCCCTGGAGCTGAGAGGTGTGACCAGGAGACGGTATCCAGTGACGTCCCCTGTAGCCTGGCTCCACGTCAGCCTGAGGGAGCCGTGGGCCACCTCACTCACCTGCAAGTCTCTGGGACCAACCACGAGCCGCTCACCTGCAGATGATGTAAAGAGGAAAAGTATGCTTGACACACAAACAGATTTAAAAAAGTTGAAGGTTCCAAAATGTCAAAAATGAAAAAAAAAAAAAAAAAATTAGAGCAGAGGTTCATCCTAACACATGACCACAGCAAGAAAGTAATGGTTTAGATCAAAGGAAATTGATGTGGTGAAATGGTCTACTCAAATCTGTGCCAGTCTGTGGCAAGATGCTGCAATTAATGTTCACAGATGGCCTCCATCAAATATGATGGAGCTAGAACTATTTGTTAAACTAGTGCCTCTAAATGCATGCAGCTGTTACAGACATGCTTCAAAAGACTTCAGAGTGTTGACATAGATTGTTGTTCTTAAATTTTTTTCTAAAATATGCATTTTTCCTTCTTTCCAATCATTTTCTCCTTGGTTAATCAAATGGAATCTGTTTTTAACATGAAAACATATGAAACAAGGTCCAACGTTTACAACTTCTTTTGCAGCTCACAAAAATCATATATGAAAGTAAAAGCACTGATCGGATTTGTGTAACAAGCTTACTTGGCTTGATGGTTTTTACAGGGCGTGGAGGTTCAGAAGCACTGAAACATAACCGCCGGGACAGTTTGGGAAGGAGAGTTTCCAGGAGAGAGAAGTCTGCACACTCCAAAAGATGTTCCCCGAAGGGCTCAGACACGATCCTTCTCAACTCGGACACATCGGCTCCTCTTACGCCTTAATATTAAAGACAAAAATGGGAAAAAAAGGGGGTTGGGGGGGGACAAAATTATGAGTAGAGATTTATAATGGTGTCAACTCAACAGGTTTGATTACAGTAATTTGGCACTGGAACGAGAAACAACATACTGCTAGGAGAATTGCACGTTGAGTAATCCACATTAGATCATTAAATAATCCACAAATTCACACACAAAACTAGTCATATACTCTACAGCACCAATTTCAAGGCATAAGTGTTTTGGGTTTAAGTTTGTGAAAGTACCTCCTGAAAAACTTCAAAATATATGCATTATTAATGTGAATGAAATATTCTTTTTATGCTAGTCTTCTAATTAAGTACTTGTTGATGCAGTGTTGATGAACAGGAGCAGAGAACTCTTGTGTCAGAGGTGCAGATGAAGCACACTGAATCTCCTGATGAAAAATCGCTCCTATTAGCGCACCATCCGCTAATGAGCAGTAATTACCACATCGCTGTCGCCTCAGAATTAAGTTTGTTTGGTTATGGCAGCGTGCAGGGAAAAAAAAAAGGTAAGGATGAGAGCAAGAAAGTGTAGGGCCAAGTTGAATACCAGGAAGTGGACTTTCACAAATGCGAGATTAAGTTTATGTGATACGAATAAATACACACGTACATCCTCTGAATAAGAAACGCTACACATTCAAACAAATACACTGAAAACACAAATTCAAAGGCATGGGACATGAATGTCTAACAACAAGACACACCTGACAGACCAGCAGAGCACAGATAAAATCTGAAGTTGGTTGCTGCAGTGGAGATGTTGAAGGAATTCTCAATGCCTACATTCACACTCACCTATTGCAAAGAGTGTAATCCCACTGTCTGCAACCGCCTTGGCTCCAAGGTCGACCTGGTCATCCGAGCGTCCGCTTGTGATCAAAACAGCAATCTGTGTTGCAGAAAGACAGGAAATTACATACGCCGCAATATATTAACAGGTTTATGAATATTTATTCACGCCTTAAATTTATGCCATTTTTATGCTAATTCAGATGCTAATAATGTCGTTTTAGAATACCATTTAGAGACAGCTAATGGGAAATATAAAGCCAATAATAAGCATAAAAATTTCAGTGTGATCCAGATTTATTAGCTGTGTATCTGCCCTGAACTTGTATACTCAATTTATTTTTGTTTTGCTTATTTGCTGGCATGACTAATTCGCTAAATCTGCCCTCCGAGCAAATTTTCTAAATAAGAAGCCTCCATTGAAAATCGATTATTCTCCTCAAATCCTCCATCGGCGTTGACATGGTTTACCTCTCAATTACAGACAAATTACCTAAATGGATGAAGAGGAATTTGCGACAGAGACTGAATTTTCCAACTTTATTCCTGAATGAGTGAGGAAGAGGAGCCAGACAGGTCGGTGTGAGAATGTAGCTGCTGTTCAGCAAATGATCGGACTGAAGAATTTAATAATTCATCCTCCTCCTCTGTTCTTTATGCTTTATAAAGATGGAAAAAGTTAGTAAGTCTTTTTTGGTGACTGACGGGAAAAAAATGGATCTGGGTTGGAATTACTTGCAGTTTTCTCAGTGCCAGAAAATCTGTTGCAACGTTACAAAGAAAAGCCTTTTTTGCAGTGATGCATTCCAGAACTGCAGACATGAATAAATATTAAAATGGAATGATATGAACAAGACTGCACTTGAAATTTCTTGGATTTGAGAAAAGCTACCATGCAAAAGATGCTTTAGAGTGTTTGCTTAATGAAACTAAATCTGTGCTGATGTATTATCTTATTAGAGGGACGCCCAGTTAGTTTAATCTTTGTCAATGACCAACAGATTCACAGATTGTTTCACGTTCACAACCATTTGGAAAGTCGTCCATTATTGACAGGCTGATTGAGCATGCAGAATCTGTCCTGGAAAATCTATAAATTTCCCTTTTTTTTTCCACCCCTCTCCAAACAGAAGACAATGCGAACAGATGAAAATCTGCTGTCAGCCGCAGACACGCGATCGATTTTTATTTCAAGCATACAGCGGGACGCTTTAATCAAATTCACGGCAGTGTGAAATGGTAGACCACTTTGTTTGTTTATGACACGGTGTCCTGTGGAGTACAAATACAGACTCCTGGCATGTCATTTCCTGTCATGCGGGGCACGGTGCATGCACGCGTTTGCAGCATGGATTGGTATCTCGAACGGCTTCTTTCGTCAACTCGTGGTCAAACATGTGCACGTTAGAGGCATCAAACAATTAAATAAAACCAGACAAGTGCAGCTACCCATGATTAATCTCGACATACAAACTGCAGTACCTTTGGGGTAGAATCTCGGCTGATTGCAGGGCTGAACACAGAATCTACAAGGAAATGGAGAGCGCTGCCCGTCCTCCTCGATCCTCCACCGTAGGGGAGGTTTCCAACAGTTCTGAGAACCTCCTCAAGTGAACTGTAGTCTGTCAAAGCAACCAGCATCCTGCAGAGCAAAAGCACAAAGCAAAACTGGGTCATGTAGAAATGATGGAACAGGAGACAGGAACGGGGTTTCTGCGTGTGTAAAAACTTGTTTAGATGACTTCTCAACCGAGAGGAAAAAACAAGTCTTTGACATGGTGTCAGAGGTTCATGCTTGACTACCTTGGAACATCCCCAAAGAGAGTGACTCCGAAGCGAACCCCCTCAGCTCCCACTGCGCTGTCCTGAAAGGAGGACATGATGATGGCTGAGATGAAGTCTTTGACTCTGAAAAAGCTGGTCTGACCCACACTCCATGACTCATCCAACAGGAACACGATGTCTGCCTGCACCACCGTCCAGCAAGCTAAAAAAAAAAGAAAAAAAGAAAAAAGAAAGAACGAAATTGATTAATTTAACAGAGATATGGTGCCTTGCAAAAGCTTTCTCATCCATTGAGCTGATAAACATTGTGTTATGCTGGAACCCCAAATATTTTCTTGTGCTTTTATGAAATAGACCAACACAAAATAACTGCAAAGTAGAGGGTAAAATGATAAAAATCTGACCAGCAAAGTTGTGGAAAAGTGCAAAACAGTAATATGGTCCAAGACAATATCCAAAGATTTGAACATCTCAGTCAATCCTGCTTTCCGAAAGCTGGTCACCATTTAAATCCAACCGTGTTCATGTGCTATAAACATGTTTTGTCTTAATGTGCAAAATTGGTAGAGGCACACCAAAAAAGATTGATCTTTTCCTTCCCCATCACAATTATGCACGATTTATGATTATTCTATGACATAAAAATCACAATAAAATAGGCTCAAGTTGTGACAAATTATGGAGACGGTTAGGGGTGTAATTACTTTTTCAAGGCAATGTCTATGAAAAATAGGCAAATTTGTCTTTTAAAAATTAATTCCACTTTGTCTAAAAATAAATAAAGGCCTGCTTTATCATTCGGCTATCCAGATGAAACAAATTGGCTTGAAAAAAAAGAAGCAAATCTGTTTCAATTGCTTGAGATATGGATTCCTAGGCTGACCACCAGAGGGCAGTCTTGTTCCACCGTGTTAGGCACTTTGTTTGCTTCTGTGTGCAGCCAGACCGCCACACAAATCCCCATGAATTTTTAATGAGACACAAGTGAGCCAAAGAGACTATCAATATTCTGAGCACTCCAGCAATAAAAGTTTAGTACAGCAATGAGGGACGCTTAGAATAATAAGGTAAACACACCCAAAATCAGGGTCAGTTGCCTTGCTTAACAAATGCATTTAACATGCAGAGTTTGGAGACATTTAGATGCTTTTCAATGTGAGGAGAGCAGCCTGGATTCCGGTACATACATACATACATACATACATACATACATACATACATACATACACACACACACACACACACACACACACACACACACACACACACACACACACACACACACACACACACACACACA
>CAEGAF010053690.1:0-15218 GCA_903067075.1 Micropoecilia bifurca
GGAGCTAAGCTACTCCGAAAACTCCGGAGCAAATATTAAAGTATGAATATTCTGGATGAACTGAGTGGATAGATGAAGCTATAAGATCCACTTCCTCGCCTAAAAACCAATTTAAATTAATGGTAGTAAAAATGCAATACATTTCTATACTGACCTCCATTTACCGCTGCTGGTGGCGCATTGCATTGTGGGATATCTTGCTGCCTCAAGTCCGCAGAAGGAAGCATTGATGCATCCTCGATAAAATGGGCAGAGCAAGAACACATCCGGGTACTTTGAGCGTTCTTGCCTGGATGTGTACTACTTTGAATTGGAACAGAATTCGGGCCTGTCAATGACGTTTCACGAGGTCCGAGAACACAAGTACAGACAAGAACACATATTGAGAAACGGCCCTTATTAATGTCTATGCTCAGTTCGCGCCTAGCTGCGCGGAGGAGAGGTGAGCGTTTTTCTGTTTGTGTATTGAAGTGTTGAAAATGTTCTAAAGTATGTTGTAAACTCATACGTTTTCACATATATATTGTTGTTTGGTTGTTTTATGTTTGGAGCGGCGCCTTAATAGGCATTTGGTTCCCACGTTTGTAGCATCTGTTGGGTTTTCTTCGCCAAGGTGATTGTTTTGTGTTTTTTTGGTTGGTTAAGGTGTGTGTGTGTGGAAGCTGAAGCCCAGGAGCTACTGCAGTGACATTTTCTTGTTTTAAACAGGAATAAAATTATCCTGATTCCTGATCCCGTTTCCGCCATTTTATCAACCGCTACATAAGCAAATGAAGACGAAAGAGGAAGCCAGAGAAATCAGGAGTTAAGAAACCTAAAGACTTTCTGTCTCAGAAGAGGCTCTGACTCCACCAGATCACCAACCAGCTCTGAGGATGAACCTCCACATCATCTTCATGATGTAAGTTTGTTTTTTCAATGAGGAGCTAGCTACATTTTCAGCAACATGCTAGCTAGCTACATTTTCAGCAACAAAAACTTCTGTGTTACCAACACTAAGTGCTTAATAAACATGATTTGATTTAAAGGTAACTGGAAAGAATGTTTCTCTTCTTGTTAATCCAACATTTATCTTTCATTTTTTTAATTTGTTGTTGATTTTCAGGGCCCTGTGATGGACTGGTGACCCATCCAGGGTGAACCTGCCTCTCTTCTGATGGCTGCTGGAGATGGGCACCACCAGCCCCCACTTCACCACCACAGTCCAATCTAGACCGTATTGATTTATTTCAAAAAGACTCTTCTGAAACACTTATTTCAGCAGAGGATTAAGGCCATTGGAAGAGAAAAAGAATTCAGACATTTTTTCCTCAGAATTCTGACTTTAATCTTCTGATTAAAGTCAGAAGATTAAAGTCAGAATTCTGATATTAAAATCATGGGAGAGGGGGAGTGTACCAATTGCTCCACAGTTTGTTTTGTTGTTGTTGTTGTTTTTTTTACCAGCAGTATGCTCTATAAAGTAGTTTGCTCACCTTTATTACATAGAAGTAGAAGACAAAGAGGAACCGATCAAAGTCCCTAGATGACAGCATCACACTTAGCAATGGGGTCAATCACACCTTCTCACTGTGATTCTCTTCTGTCGTTCTCAGAAGGTGATTGAATCACTCCTGAACTAAGACTCCTGGGCAGGAATTTTTAAGATGAGATGAGAGGTCTATGAGAGGACTCTTGAGAATCTTTGTGAATATGGGCCAAGGTCTCAACAAAAATGTTCTGAAACATGAGCAGGCTTGTTGGGAAGCTGGACCTGAACTCTGCTTAGGAAATTGACCTCCCACAGTGGATCAGAAAAAAGGAAATCTAGAGGAGAGCTGGTCCTCCCTCCGTTGTTACTGGGCTACGAGGTCAGCAAAGTGGACAAATTCTCCCCTGATAAAGGCCATCTGTGTACAGAAGGGATTGGGTGTGGAATACAAAACACACAGCTGTGTGTTGGAGAGTCTATGTGAGCAGTCAGTAAGCCTGTTTGGATATGATACACTCCACATTCCCCAGCAGAAAAACTGCAGCCAAACCGAGTATAAGTACCTTACTGCATCCTTAAAGATGACTGCCTAATACACACATACGTTTCTCTGACAAGCAAAACGGGGCCTTCACCTTCTGTGGGTTGGACTCTCCATGAGAACCTGTGAGTTTTCTTTTCACTTGTGTTGAGAAGCTCAGCAGTGTTGGAGGAATTGTTCTTTATAGAGGAAACCTTCAAACATGTCCCTGGTGTTACCAGTAACACCTTTCAAATCTGCCAAAATTAGAATTATGGGATTGAGGAGCAGTTCTTTGTTGTGTCTGGTTACGCTTGAAGAGTGCAAAGGTCAACTGAGTTGAAGCCAGCTCAAACACCGACAGCTTCTTAAAACTGAGAGGAACATTGTGTTTGACATCGCGTGTGTGTATATATGTATGTACACACATACATATAAATGAGTGTGTATGGATGTGAATTTGCACATTCATGCACTATTGAGGTGTATTATTAAATTCCCTCTGAGATCATTGATGACCACTTCAGTCTGGTAGGTGGCTGTAAATGCACCTTAAGTTGGTTGCCATCCACCAATAAAACTCAAAAGAAGAAGAAGACGGGAACTAAACACGGCTGGGATCAATCAAGGGTAGACAGGACAACACAGACACTCAACTGACAGAAACCTAAATAAGCACACAGAAAAACTCAAATCCTTACAGTTTTTTTTAATATTAGATAACGGTTCTAAGTGTATGTCATACATTCATCTGAAAAATGTTTTTGTTATTTATAGCCAAAGATACAGAAAACTAAACAGAAAGTATTAAGTGTAATAGACGTTGCAGTATTGTAATTGGTCATGAATGTTTTATACAAGTTTGAAAATATGATATGAAACTTGTGCTAATTTTTATAATCAAGATCTGCTGTTTAATGCACTAGGTCTTAAGACCCAGCGCATTAAACAGACATCAGGAGAACTTTGTGCGGTTCAGGAACCAGTTTGAGGCAATTTGAAAGGATGAAAAACAGATAACTGATAAACTTCAGTCCCACTTTCTTTGACTAAAATGATTCCCTATGAAATCATTTTGGGAAGCTGGACCTATTTAATATTAGTCTCAAGTTAGGTGGTCTGTGAGTGTTTGTTAAATGGGGTAAGTGGTAGGGGTGGCACCAACTAGTCAACCAGTTGTTTGTGTAGCGTGAACTAGTCAACGGGTCGCAGTCATGTGACAAAAATGATTTTTACAAGAAGATTTTAGAAGATGGACTAGGTGAGTTTGTCAGACAGTTGTAATTGTTTACAAATGTAAATAATTTCTCAAAGGGATTGTTACAGATAAATTATGTGTTTTCCTTTGTCTCTCTTAACTGCTTGCATGCTCACATGCACACACCTGCATACACACATGCATACATATACATACAGACGCAAGATTAAGGACATGACCTGATAGGAATACGCCCTCTTTAGGGCATAGCTTAGATCTGGGGTGTCCAAAGTCAGTCCTGGAGGGCCAGCAACCTGCATGTTTTAGTTCTCCCTGGTTTTACACACCTGCATCAAATGATGGCTCATTAGAGGCCTAAGGAGACTTGATGAGAAGATCATTACAACAATCTTCTCATCAAGAGAACTAAAACATGCAGGATGCCGGCCCTCGAGGACCCACTTTGGTCACATCTGGCTCAGATCATTGCTTCTCAATTCCAGTCCTCACTGCCCTCCTGCTCTGCATGTTTTAGATGTGCCTCTATTCCAGAACAGCTGATTCCAATGATTGCATGACCATCAAGTGCTGCAGAAGCCTGTTAATCACCCAGAGATTCAATCCGGGTGTGTAGCAGAAGGGAAACACCTAAAACATGCAGAACAGGTGGCAGTGAGGACCAGGGTGGAGAAACTCTGGCTTAGATAGAGGCCTGGAAAAGGAACTGGAAACTGTTCAGGGCCATTTTCTTTGTTTCCCATGGCAAAGGACCAGTGCTGTAACGATAAACTATTTCTCTGTTGTTCCAAAACAATATTACCACTTATTTGACTTTAATAAATTGGAGTGATGATTTTACCTCGGTTTTCATGGTCATTCTAGACAATCCCCTCCCAAGAAAAGAGTCCAGGCTCTACACCACGGCAGATCACAATTCTACTCCCATCATCAGTTTCCCTGGTCCATGCCTCTCTCCCCTTAACTTCTCCCCCTCCTCTCTCTCCCTATTTTGTTGGATTACTGTCAAATAAAGGAAACTATTGCCAAAACAATTCTTTTAAAAAAAGAGCCCAAATACTGTGCTGCAATGCGTCATGATGTTACGCTTTTCATACATCCAACTGATCAGCATCAACCATGTTGAAGCTTTTAACTGGCAGCTTTATGCTCTTATGAAATTATTGTTTGACAACATCTGGAAATGAAGTTCAAGCTACATTCTGAGGATATGAGAAAGGTTCTTTCTGCCACCGTCTGCCTGTCGGTTCATCCCACAAATCGGGGGAATGGTGGCTTTTCTGAATTTAACTAATCAAACGGGATCCGTTCATAATAAGTTTAATGATGTTTCAGCATAATTGTGATCGATGTAATAATTTGACTACTATATGTGCAGCTATCCGAATCATAAGCACTCGCTTCAAATGTTATCTGCCCATTTAAAGGTCATTATTAATGGTTAAAAAAATGAATCAGGCCAACTTTGTGCAACTTTTCGGACCACCTCTGCTCCGCTGGGGTTAAAGTTCTGCTTCTTGTTCTTTTAATTCTGCATAACAGACTTAGTATAAGTGTGTATTTTGTCAATATTTGCCATGAATGTATCGAACAAAGCCTGCAAGTTGTGATGTATTTTCACTTACGTTGCTTTGACGTCACTCTGGTTAGTCGATGTTGACTCAACTTTTACCATGTTGTAATACATTTTTAAAAAGATGAAGTTGTGCAACCCTGGCCTAAACCCACCTATGCAAGTGTTTATCTGAATCTGCCTATTAAGCAACCAGAAAATAATCACCTGCATTTGGTTTGGCATCATTGAGACATTTAACCAATGTATACTCTGCAATCACCACATAGTAGTAAAAAACCCTAGTTGTGATAAAGATATTTCCTCTGTAGATGCCAGAGTTACTGGCTGTGTTCCAGTGTTAGTATGAAACATAGCAATAAATCAAGTAGCAGCAATATCACTGAGTAATCTGTGTGAGCTTTGTGCCTGTTTTCCATGAGGAACTATCACAAACCAGTGATAATGCATTAGCAGAGAATAGGAAATCCCCGTGTTAGCTTTCCATCACACCAACATGCTCCACAACAAAGGTGTAAAAAATGTGGATTTTGCATCTGTTCTTTGGAAAAGAGGCAGCTAAGATGAGTATTTTTCATCTGGTTCTGTTTGAGTCTGTCTGAAATGATGCATCATTTCTGAGTAAAGTCATGCAAATATTCATGAAATGTCCAGATGCTTCACATTACCCTTTGTTAAACAAATTCTCACATGCCAGAGTTTCATACTGTTGCAAGAACACTTGGCAATAAAAGTGGACATGCTGCGACGCAGGTAAATCAGTGTCAGTTAGCCACCACATGGCTGGGGCAGCTGAGGAAATGGGGTGATTCCACGGAAGCCAACACTGCAGTCTCACTTTTCACTATGGAAAACTTACAGGGAATGATGATGTCAAGCTGCTGCAAATCTCAGGTGGCAGAGCGTCACAGTTGCCAGCTCTTATGTCCAAATCTGGAAGGCCCATCATCGGCCTTTCTAAAGTCAATGAGCAGAATATGGAAGTGTATGTGACTGCTCAGGACATTAAACCTGTCTTTATAATAATAAGTCAAAACCTGAACATCTGAATACAGTAAGTGCAATAAAGTTATCAGACTCTTGAGCCTTTTTAGGTCCCTGGTTCTAGTGCTGCTGCCCCAAAAGATAGAGATGATGCTCTCAACAACAGACTGATAAAAGATCTGCAGAATCTCGCTGCAAATTTGAAAGGTCTTAGATTCCTCAAGAAGTACTCTGTCCTTTCTTAACGGCTTCACTGTAGCATCTCCAGTCCAGTCTGTTGTTCAGTTGAACACCAAGGTATTTATATTCCTCAACCACCTTCACTTCTTCTCCCCTAATGGAAATAGGGTTTTCCTAGCACCCAGGGCACCATCCTTCAAAGATGACTGAGTTTGTGAATGTAGCTATGGGAGAGACAGAGATCAGGACTGTACCTTTGTTAATCCTGTGAATATGTTTACTGTTTTCTTGGTAAGTGCTCAGGCAGACTGTTTTGTTTAGCAAGGAACTGCAACCCTCTATAGTACTGTCCCAGGAATAAAAGCTACTGCATTTACTTTGTTCACAACATTAAGATGCAAATATGATATTGTCCCTGAAGCATAAATAGTGTTGCAATTTGCAACCATATAATTTTCTAACTCAATATGGACATTTGGTGGTTGTCAAAGTATTCCTGGACATTTTTACATTTTGTCAAATAACAGCCACAATTTAACCCTTTGAAACTGAAAGGAGCGCTGATGAAATAGCCATATTTGCAGTATCTTAATTCCACCACACTTTGCGCTATCTGAAAAATTCCAACAGTTTCTGAAATGGGAAACGTTGAGAACTGAGGTTTTGGTTTTTCTTTGTGGGATTTCTCTGTTTGCCTGCTGCTTCCCCCTTCACCCACTAAATGGCGACTAGAGGCTGCACACCTTGGAGGGTGAACCGCTGACTGTCGGTGCACCTGTGATTCATCACTCAATCAGACATGAGCAGAATCTAAAGAAGGAGCCGTGAGATACCAGTACCGGCCCATCCTTCAGTCGAGCCGCCCACTTTGTAAATGTACCTTTATGGACAGAAAGCATCTCTATTCTGTAAATGTACAATATGCACAGATCCCACTATTTAGAATTATCGTCCTTGTGATGGCCATATCCATGGCAACACTCTGAAGTCAGAAGTCGGTAACTCTTTTATGCACTATTTATTTTTTCATACAAACACAAGACTTTAGTTTCAGTAAAACATTTATTAGCTGATTTGGATACATTTGTTCTTTTTGTTGTGTGCACATTTACTTAACATATATTTATATCAACTCAAAGTTGAATTTGTTTGGTTAAGACTGACTGTTTGTTTTTGCTGGTACTTACCTGCCTTGAAGTGGCCAAACAAAATGGAGGCCAGGCCTCAGCAGGCGTAAATGATGATTGGACTGAACCACTAGTTTCTGGTGGCAGAGGGAATTTGTTGTTTCTTTGTTTAGATAAGTTTTATTTAAATAAATATTAGTATTTAAACTTTAATATTTTTGATCTTCATTTTTTGGGGTCTCTAGTTTAGCCAAACTTAGCTGTACTGTTAGTTGTTTTGTGTTATTTGTTTGTATTCTGTTTATTTACCCCTATTGTGTCTTAATTGGTCTGATCAGCCTAAATCCTGTGTATCATTTCTTTGTTAGGTCAGTTATGTTTGTTTGTCCAGCAAGTTTGTTTACATTTTTGTCTGAGTTCAGTTTTGTTTCTTTGACCTCTTTTATGAGCTCAGTTTATCTTTTTGTCATTTATAATCTTTGGGTTAAAAATCCTATTTTTCGAATATATCCTGTGACTCCTCCTGTTTTTAACTCGGTCCATCACAGTCCACTTTCCCCACTCAGACTCTCTGACACACTGTCTGTCTGTAAATCCTGGCTTAACGCTCTGCTGTTCTAACGATCTCTTTATTTTCTTATTTTTCTTATTTCGAATTTTTTCTTTCTTTAAAATGTACTTTTATTTATGTGAGGTGACATTATGTTTCCTGAAAACACCTTCTAAATATATAATTATTATTATTATAAATACTTATACTGCTTCAAACAAAGGACGTTACCATGGTTACTGCTTCTGCTTCACGTGGAGGCAGACTACAGATTACATTTTATTCAAGAATCCCAAATATGTACATTTAAAAGGGAACCACTATCAGCTTCTCTCCTGGATGCTTCAGTGTTAAAGGGCAACATTCACAAGAATTAAGTAAAACTGTGGTGGTGGTGGAGGGTCAGAGGTCAGCCCTTTGTTTGCTGTGCTGAGACTCCTCTGGTCCAGAGGCCTCAGGCCTAAAGGTGTGCACAGTTTTCAAACTAAAACTTGGAGTGTGGAAAAAATTAGAAAAGTGCAGCGCACAAAAAAATTTGGATGCATAAAGTTGTGCGGACGCACATGGCCGCCCGCGTACCTTTCCTTTATAAATCCCAATTAGTGGGAAATAGAGCAGCTGCTGCTCCGCCCTGTCGCCACCTTAAATACATATGTACATTAGCATAAATACCAGAAGTCTGTCTCCATGTGAACCAGAAACAATGGCAACGTCCTTGTTTGAATCAGTTTAAGTATTAATAGTAATTATTATTATTATATTTTATTTAAAAGGTTTTTTAAGGGCCCATAATGTCACCTCACTAAATAAAAATACATTTTAAAGGAAAAACAAATCCAAATTAGTGGATCCAAAATAGAGATTGTGCAAACACCTGTTAGATATACAGACAGACTGAGAGCCAGAGAGTCATTTGAATGGGGATATGGACGTTTATTCTAAATAGAATTGTGCATAAGTTGTACATTTACAGAGCAGGCGGCTCGACTGGAGGATGACTGCAGCTGGACCGATACCGGTACCGCACAGCTCCTTCTTTACGTTTTGCTCAGAGATCCAGGATGATCAGTCTGGGTTAATCTAAACGCTCATAAACCATCATCATCATTTCCCAGCAGATCAATATGATTTCTGGTCAGTTGCTCCCTCTGAATCCTTCCATTGGAGATGTTCTCCATCAGAGCCAAAACTCCACAATTACGCGGCTCACCTTTGCGCAGCTACTTCTATACGTGTGATTGCATACACACCTTGATCACCTTAAAAATAATCAAACCTGTTGATTATTTTTAATCAGGAGGTTTGAGTTAATCTGCTGATCCAACCCTGCTTTCTTCTTCTAGTGAGAATGAAATTATCCCAGAGATGCATTTCATGCGCTTCAGCACATGGACCAAAGCATTACATCTTTATGAGACAAAAACTAAGGAAAAGTACTATTTACATTCGAGCAAGGTTGTCACATACCTTTATTTTCTTTATTTTGTGTGCATGTTAGCTTATTATCTGAGGTTCAGTTTTTATGTTTAAACAATAAAATATAAAAATCATGAAAAACATCAGGTTTGATGCTTCTTGGTCTAAATAACTGAATGTAGTAAGATTTCAGTTATTTAGGTGAGTTTTGACACTTTGTAGTTTGATATTCACAGAAAAACTTTAGTGGCTTCCGCACATTTTCGGAAGCCACTAAAGCTTCCGAGGTTTGTGTAAATATACACAAGGTTTGTGTATATTTACACAAACCTTGTCGCAAAGTTAATTTTTATACTTGCCTACTTGCGCGTAAAATATGGCGCCGCACATTTCTTTATGCATGAGGCTCCAGGTGATTTGATCCCTTCTGGCACAAGTCTGTGCCAAGAGAAGGAGCCTCTGGTTGTGAGCGGCTGTCCATGTGGGGGAGTTTATTAGGAGGCAGTTTGGGAATCTAACTAGGCTGAGGTTTGTAGGTGGACCAGAGTTCACTTTATTGTTCCACAGCAGAGTTTGATTACACATTCAGACCTCCCCCAAATGAAGGAGACTTTGTATGAAAATGATGCAGAAGTTGACTAAATTTCAACTAACAGACTGGAGAACACCAGACTGAGACATTCTGTTACTCAGCTAACCTGAGCCATGACACCCACAATGCTAATGCAGTCGTCTCCTCCCATAGCCATGTTCTGTAATCCAGGCTCAGTACAGAAAATTCTTAATCTTCAACAACCATTCTGAAAATCCAACTTCAATACAGAACATATGATTCATTTAAAGGAGCAAAGATAATATTCAGCATGTAATTTTGTATCAAAACTCTGCAGAATGTTTAACCACAAAAGACCAAATAAGATAAAGAGCTAAGACCCTGTTGTTGACATCCACCCTGCAGCTCCCATCTTATCCTGTGCAGAAGTTCACAGGATGTTGACATTTGGTCTACCTGCCATTGTCTATTGTTCAATAGCTGGAGGCAGCTTGTGGAGAAACTGTGCTGGCCTTTTATACAAATAACAAACACACATGTTACACACACATGTTACACACACATGCAAACAAACTAATATGGAAAAGGTTGAAGTGCAAAGGAGCAAACACTAGTTGCACATGTCTGAAGAAATGAAGAAATCTGGGAATTCAATTTGACCACAGTAACCAGATCAGCTGACGTAAGAAGGATCTGGCCACAAAAAAACAAAACAAAAAATGTGATCTATCATGAGCCTTGTGAAGTTTGTGTCAGTTTGCAAAAAACATCCAACATGTATATATATATATATATATATATATATATATGTATATGTATATATACATATATGTATCTTTGTGTGCTTTGGAGTTTCTGTGCTGATTAATTATTTTACACATGTATATATAACAGCCGTGACTGATTAGTTTTTCAAAAACAATCTAAAACACTTAATCAGTTAATAAATCCCTTTTTTCCCATTTCATATTGTTTCTGAATTGTTTGTGCTTTGCTAGAGCAGGACTGCAATACGTTGATCGCAGAAGGTTTTGAATCTCTGCACTGATCAGCTGCAGAGTCACTATGCAGCAGTGAACTGACTGCTGCATAGTGACTCCATTGATTCTTTAAAGCTAACAGCTAATTCTCTCTCTTCAGGTACTGCAAACCCCTGCTAAATCATTTAGGGGTATGCAGTACCCTGCCGTACCCCCTTACTTTCACCCCTGGTTATTTGTGTCTCTTAACAGTGTTCACATGGAAAATCACATACAAAATAACTGAAAAATTGTTGAAAAAATAGTTTCACAATACATATTTATTTGAAATGTTCAGAATCTGTTAGAATTCGTAGAGTTTTTAAAAAAAAAAACCTTTGTCAAAATTTGTCAGGTACTAAAGAGTATTTTGACTGGAAGAGTTGAAGAGAGCCGTAAAGCCATAATGTAACAAACATAGGAGACAGAGCTGACATGGTTAAGAAAATGCTTTGATCAGAGGAGACCAAAACGTAACTATAGAGAACAGAACAAATACTGAAGAATGAGACATGGTGGTAACAGCATCATGCTGGACATATGTGAGAACAACAGCAGGGAAGCTGATCAGAGGTGCTGAGATGAAGCAGCTAAAACCAGTATAATCCTGATTAGGCCAAATCCTTTTAGCACAGCTTGAACACAATAGTCTTTTCCAGCATCCAATCAGATTTTTTTATATTTTGTAGCAGAAAAAGAAATAACAGAGTTTGATTACACATTCACGCCTCCCCAAACAAAACAGACTTTAAAAGAAGTAGAGTTTGATAAAAGTTGACTAAACCAGGGCTGGTGGGAACTCAGCCAACCTGAGCCATGAAGCAAACAACGATAATGCAGACTTGACCTTCCAAAGCCATGTTCATGTTAATTCATGCTCCCAACAATTTTATAGTAAAATCCTCAATTTTCAACAAGCATTTTGAAAATCCAGCTTCAATACAGATGGATTTAAGTTGGATTAATGAGAAGAAGCTTGGGGTGAGCCAAGCTTTCTCAGCCATGTCTGTTGTTTGTGTATGTCGCTTGTTCATCATTATCAATTTTCCAATTCTGGTCCTTTGTATTTTAAAAAAAATAAAAGATTAACTGCATTGCAATTTTTAAGGCGTTGAAATCGATGTTATTGATTAATCGTAATGAGCTACATGGATTAGGTGATTTCTCAAGGCAGTTTCTTACACTGGATTTTACTTGGGAGTAGCAGCGTAGTGACTGTTTAATCCTTATGCACATTACACTCAACGCTTGTTTGCACAACTTTTTTAACAGTTTTCTTCCTCATCACAATTTTTCCTTAACTTTATGTTGGTCAGTCACATAAAATCCCAATAATGCATTAAAGTTTGCAATTCAAATGGGACAAAATTGTGGAAAAGTTGAAAAGGCATCAAAACTCACAGCCAAATTTCTCTATGCATTTTCATGTTTATGTCTCATGTATTTATTTAACAACTCTTTTGGCAACATGTCTTTCAAAAAATGTGTAAATACATTTAAATTAGCCAACAAGTAAAAGCTCATGAACCAGCAGATGTTCTCATTAACTTCAGCCAGGTTAATATTGATGCCAGGTTTTGCCTGCAGGTTGTGCTTCAATGTTTGATGAACTGGATTCATCCCACAGGCCTGAGTTGCATTAACTGTGGAGCAGGTGAGATGGAGGAACATCAGCTTGTGCTTGTGGTTCCTCCTGATGATACAGACCTTGTGAAGAATATTATTCTACTAAAATTACAATAAGTATAATTAAAGCTACAATTAAAAACCAAGTCATGCAAATTATGGGTGTAACAAGCCCTGGGCTTTTAACTGCTCAATAATGACTTGTGGCCTGTGGCAGACAGAAGGGAGAACAAGGTCCCAGCTGGTCTCTGCTCTTCTCCTCCCCCATTCTGCTCCCTTCTGGGTTGGTGATGCTGGAACCACCCTGCCTCTCCCTCCTCCTCTCCCTCCTCCTCCTCCTGCTCCTCCTCATCCCATCCTGTCCTCTTAGCCACATGGATCTTTGTATACACTCCCATTTTCCTCACTGTGTTCAACACACACTTTGCTTGTCTGATTACATGCATTTATGAGCAGCTTTCATTATTTCTTGGCAAATAAGCCACTACTTAAGTTAAAATTATAATAAGCTCAACTACTAAGAAAAACATACAGCATTCTAGTTGTAGACATAACTTACTGGTAATCATGTATTCAGAAGATGTTTCAAATGTTATAGGCAGAAGACTTCCAAAATAAAGAAGATGCAAGAAAGCTGAGAGGCAGAAACACACCAACAGTTGAGATGTATGATCTGAGCCTCACATTCACAGACAGAGCAGCTGCCTGGCCTGACAGCCACTTCACACCAAAACAAACAATGTGCATCTAACCTATGAATGACACTGTTTCTAAAGCAGAGGTCAGTCTTACCTCTGCTGCTGTGCTCCTTCGTTTCCATGTTAGACTTTACTATTGCTTTGTGGTCGGCAACAATAAAGAATGGGCAGGAGCTCCGATCATGAATGACGGACAGCATCAGCAACCAATTGGAGGCCATGAGGGGGGAGAAGGTGGGTCCTTTGTGAAGCCCTGGTGTTCAAAGGATGAAAATAAAGCAACAAAGCAGCAGATTTGTTGCTGTTTTGAAAAGAATAAACAAGAAAGAATAAAATAGCTAACATAGATATCAGGCACCAGGCCGCAGCAAAGGGGTGAAAAGTGATGACGATTCTAGGGACCCTGACCAATTTAATTAGATTTTGTTCACAGGCATAAATTTAAAAATCAGGTTCTGTCAATACAAAATTAATCATATTGTATTTTCAAAGATTGTTTTTAGCCGTAAAAGTTTAATGTTCCCCCTCCCAGATCAAAAAACACCCATGTGTTTTTGCCCTGATCTCCCCTGGATCTTCATGGTTGGTTCCTGCTTGTAGCACCAGATTGTGACACTGTTCAGCTACAGTCAGTAGAAGCTGCAGCTGAAAACAACGGAGACTGTGGCAGTTACTATTCTGCTAAGAAAAGTTATAAAATCCGGTTTTCAGAATAAAAAAAAGAGACAAAAAGGCAAGTGTTAATTTATTATCCAGTTTTTCTCCAAGAGAGGTGAGTAGACTGTGTGACATTGTCAACCATTTAGCATAATTAGCTTAGCTACAGACTACTGTTTGCCTCCATTTCACTAGCATTTAATAAATTAAGCAAAATATTACCAACATATTTATATATTTAACTTGTTCCTGGTGCCTTTTACCACTTAACAGATGAGTGAATGAGCAGAAGAAGCTGCAGTATGTAACTTATATTTTTTTCACATATTTTTTAAAACTGTTATTATGTTGTGACATTATGGTATGAGAGATAATCTGTGAAAAATCGATTTCATAACATAGCTACCAATGACGGCAGATAAACGGTTTCTTGTAATGATAAGTTGTTTCTCCAGCATTAGCACATTTAGTAGTGAGTAAATGAGGATGATTGACAGCGCTAAGAGCCTCCTACTAGTTCTGATTGGTTGTTTTGGTCAGATCGGTGCATCACTTTAACCAGTCATAGTAATTCAGGAAGGTGGTGGAGGAATTTTATTGTTTTTCACAGATTATCTGTCTCATAACAAACTGCTACGACATTGTGACAGCTGTAACAATTATGGAGAAAACATTTTTTATTAAAGTTATGTACTGCAGCTTGAATAAAATGCAACTACTAGCATTTTTATGAAGTCTGGATCGATTAATGTGTATTTTGCACGTTGCACATCTTTTGACTGTTGCTCATGGGGAGACATTTCAGTATCTAAAACTAATAGAAGAAATTTTAACAACCTACTTGCATACAGGATGTTAAATTCATGAGCAGTAAATATTGTGCATCAGTATTGAACCAAAGAAAGCAAGGCGTTTGAAATTGTGATGCATTTTATGGGTCAAATAGACTCAAAAAATTGTAACAGCAGCTGTGCAGGGGGCCCAAGATACCTGGCAGGGACGGCTGGTATAAGTGGGCTAGTAAGGCTAAACCCTCCCTGACATTTATAATAAAGCTGTTAAAATAAACAACTTAAAAATAACTACCTAAACATAAATCAATTTTATAAATAATGCAACACATTTTGTTAAATTTCAATCAACCTGGTGTCAAACTGCCAGGGGAAAATCACTGTTTCGTTCCGGAGTGCTAACATCCGACAGCCCCCTTCAGTGTTACTTTTTTTTGGTCTTTATTGGTAATCTTTAAAGCAATAGCATTGTACACCAACAAAAGAATAAAACAAACAGATAACAGCAAAAATATATGCAATAAAATAGTATTGTGAAAAAAATAAATTAAAAAAAGAACAAAAATGGCAGGGGGATTTAAATAAAAACAGAGAAACAGTGTCAAGAAAGTCCTTTGGAGAGAGTTAAAGAATATTAAATTTTCTAAACAAATGTACAGTTTTTATGGGTTTTAGGTTATCAGAAGACTCAATGAGATTGAGGTACATATTCAATCCTTTAATAAAGATAGAGAATAAAGGTTTGCTATGACTAAACTTCCTTTTATGTATAAAAAATTTAGCAAGAAGTAAAATAAGGTTGATAACAAAAAAGGAGTCCCAGTTCTTCTTGTCAAA
>CAEGAF010053695.1:0-30567 GCA_903067075.1 Micropoecilia bifurca
TAAGATTAAACTGAACTGTAAATTAGATGTGAACAGTTTTTTGGAGATGCACCAACCAGACCTCTCAAGTATGACCTTGAGATCTGAGTTGCTGATTTGGTCTCCATTCTTGATCAGGATTACTGAACAGCTACATCTGCTTGATATGTACTGTAATTGCGATACTACTGACACATTGAATGTTATTATTAACATCCAGAAACTTTGAGCATGCACACAACACTGGAAGTCAACAGACTATTATTTTACTAAGATAATATTCATTTATAAATCACATTGAGAATTTTTGCCATAACTTGAAAATTGCTGTTCAGTCAAATGCCTCATCAAATCTGACTGGTCAAAATGTTCTGCAAAGAGTAAATGGACAAATGGAATTGGGGATTTAATTTTCATTAATTTTTTTAACTTCTTATCATTTTCCTTCAATTTCATAGCCATGGGCTGCTTTGAACATTGACGTTTGTGTTTGTTTTGACAAAATATTAATATGAAAAATCTGAAAAAAAAAAACACAAGTTTAATTAGGAATTTCAAAAAACAGCATCATAGATTAGTCCTTTAAATTCTGAAGAAACAAAAGCCAATACTTTTACTCCTGTTGGGCTACACCAGCTAAAAATAAAAGTAAAAAGGCAACCACAATGTTCACTCTCAGGGAAGCAGAAAACAGCAAGTGGGAGAAGGAAGGTTAGTTTCACATAGACGTGTCATCGTGATGTTTAACTGATATTTACAATCACTGTGTCTGTCCCTCTCTCTCTTTCCAGCATCATGGCTGTCTTGCTCTCCTCCAACCTTTGTGTCTTACTCCTGGTTTCTGCTTTGGATTGGCTGCCCACTCCTGCATCAGCATTTCTCATTGACTGGGACCGCACAACATCATCAGGTGAGTTACTGGTGTTTCAGCTTAGATACTCAGGAAGAAATGGTACGATGTCAGAACGAATCGTTCCTCAGTCAGTTCATCAGATTGTCAATGTGTGCTCTATCAAATATTAACAAATGAGATTCGATTTTGTGCTCAACGTGCTGTTGACACCTGCTATCAAACCTTATGTCAGACATCAGTTGCAGACTGGTGTGTTTGCTTGGATGGATGTGGAAAGGTTCACTGTTGAGCAAACGTTGCACTTTCCCGACTTGTTGGTGATCAATAGTGCTAGGGTAAACGGGTAAACATATGGTTGGAGCTGTGCTGTCAAAGTCCAGGGACAGAGCAATGCACAATGTTCAGCCAACTAATCTAGTTGTCACTGGATCATTTAAAATAATTAGGTTAAAGAATGCTTGGGCTGGCTGGAGACGTGGACCAGATTTTATGTATTTTTCCACTTTCCATCTTTAAAGCCACAAACCGGTTACAATAAGAATTTTTAAATGAATGGTGAACTGTGTTTTATGGATTTTTAAATCTGAAGGTGCAACATGAACAGAAAAAGAGCAGTGGCTCTCAGAAGTGGAGAGTCTTGTTGAAATACCTTTACATAGAATTTGATGACCTTTGAATAATGTTTAGTTATTGTTTTCAGACTATCTACATTTGCATTCTTTAGCTAAAAACCATGTTTTCAAAAGGTTTCAAAAGATCTTATATCAGTCAGGATTTGGGTTCAAAGTATTCTACAGCATGACCTGCATACCACGGAACAGTGAAGACGATTACCAATATCTGCAGAATAATAAGGCAAAAGTCACACAATGTCCAATGGACCTTTTTTCCAAAATCATTGAAAAAGCAGGAACTGATTGGCACTGGAGGAACTTCCAACAAGGATGTTTTGTCATCTGCATGTGACTGAATATGAAAGCAAGTTCTCAGACTTTGAGTTGTCCTCAATGTCTGATCAATTTGAAAACCTTTGCAAGGCTCACTTCTCAAATATTGCCACATCAAGATGTGGGATGATGACAGATTTCCACCAAAGGAGACTGAAAGGTGCAACTTAATCCAAAAGTACTTTGTTGTATAACCAGGGCTATTGCAATAAGAACTTAATTTTTCAGTTAAGTTTTACTGTACAAATATTACATTACATGTGGACATCGTGATTGAAAGGATTTACCATTATCTCATTTTGTTGACATTACCAACTGCTATCTGCCCCTGGCAGCTAAAGCAGCTTCAGTTGAAATTGGGTAAAACACTAGAACTTTGGCAGCACTTGTTTATTTAAGCTCCACCTCTGCCAGAACAGCAGTTTTCACAGCCAAGCAGCAAAATATAAATCTGTTCTAGGGTGTCTGCATTACTTTCTCGAATGGAAATGGAGTTGGCAGCTGTTTCTGATTCGTTATATATGAAGCTTACTTGTTCAAGAAGGATTACCAACCAGTTTCTCTTTTAACTTGTATCATTCAAGAACCTGGTCCACGGGTGTCATTTGCTTGATTTACTCATATTACTACTTAAAAACACAGCCTTTAAAACTTCCTTTTAAGCTAAAATCTGGAAAATCCGTTTACTGGTATAATCTAATCTTTTCCTTAATGAATAGATTTAATAAAAAAGTAACAGAGTTCTCTCTGTTTGCCTCAGAAATAATGTGAGGCTTTTTAGTTATTTTACATGTTAGAATTATTCTGCCAAAAGCAAACAGAGAGCTTTGTCTTGCACTGAAGGATCAGCATTTCCTTTGAGTAAATAGCATCGACAGCATTTAGAAGCTAAACAAAAGTTGTTCTTTGAACGGGAATTCAGAGAAGTCGGGGAGAATATCATTAGGCGGCATCTGATCATTGATTTTATTGATTTGTGCTCATCACGTGTAAATGATTTCTCATTTTGCTGCTGAAACATCTGTCTGGTGTTCCCTTTTGGAAAGAGCACACAAGTGTCAAGAAAAAGCATGTGTCATTAAAAGTTACAGAAAGCTCTGGCATGCCACAAGGATTGTTAATGGTATTAATAGGCTAGTGCTGTTGGCAACACAATGCAATGTAGTTCTTTTGTTTTTTATGTTAAGCTATTAGATCGTTGTATTTTATAGTAGTGTTTTCTGGTTTGTAGTGTCACTTGGCAACAAAAAAATATAGAAGATCATAAAAAACATCTAAATATAGTTGGACGCAAAGAGGTCTTTTTTTTTACTGGTGATTTGGTCATATTTTTGCATGGCTGGGTCTGACAAGAAAACAACCCTTTACCAGTACACTTCTTTGTTCTTTGTGTGGGTTTAGTGAAAAACAGCTGCAGACATGCCACTGGAATCCAGTGGAGATAGCCAGCACATTTAGTCTTCTTATGCACTCTATAATTCAGCTCCTGAGTGGGGCACTCTTTCACAAGTGTGTTTTTATCATTATTACAATTTGCTGACAGATACAGTTCACTTTTCTCAAATAGTTCCCAACAGGGGTATAAAAAAAACCCCAACAAACTGTTTTGTGTTGGTCTTCCTGCAGATTTTGCTCAAAGAAACTAAGCTGTTCCCCGTTCCGGGTTCCTGATTGCACGTTATTACAGTAGTTCAGGATAGACCAAGTGAAACACGGTAGAAAGGAATATAATTTTACAGCAACACTATTAGTGTTTATGTTAAATGGCTTGTGTTAGGTAAGGCATAACATATTTTAGCAATGATTAGAAAGTATAAAAATTCAAATAATTACATCAGTTGATGGTGTTTATTTCTTCTGCCACCTGGTCTGTAAAAAGAATCACACACAAAAAAACGCCCCAAAATTCAAAATTAGTCAATAGCTTATATATTTTCCACACACATAGTACTATTTCACAGCACAGTCAAGCAACTATGTTACTCCAGCTGTTATAAAAAAAATGTTGTATATCAAAGGTAGCTTAACATTCTCTAAAACAAACTGCTGATGGCTTGACTGGCCCACCTCCTTCCAAATTGTTTCCAAAGAGCAGTGCAGCAATGCAGTCCTGGTCTTCCTCAACAGCCGTTAAAACATTTGTAAACACAAAGCAGCCGGCGATAGCAAGAGCAAACACAGACAGACTACGTCTTTTTCATGCTACCAGAGCAGCATCCTATCCTGGCATTCATTTACAGCCTTCAGGTTCGCTCTCTCTTTCTCTTTCTGTGTGTCTCTCTCTCTATCGCTTTCTCCACATATGTGCATGTCTGCATAAAACCTTTTTTTGTCTCACCTGTCAACCAAAGTGGTTTTCCTGGGAATGTGCCTCTTGTCGTATCAGCCACAAAACAAGCAAAGAGGAGATATTTGGAGATGCTTCTATGCAGTTTAAGGTTTACCAGAGTAATTATAGGCGGTGTTCGTCTCCGTCTTCACAGTCTACTTTTTTTTCCCTTAGTGTGTCTTCCCTGATCTTTTCTTGTCTGAGTGTCTCAGGAGGATTCACAGACTGGTCCCACTGAGTGAGGCTGTGGTCTTGGCTACATTGGTAGTAATCAGTGGTTGCTGTGCAGAGGTTTTGGTTTGGTGTTTCTTCTTCGTTCACAAAAAAACTTCTGTTACATCTGCTTCAAGAACGAGCCATGAGTGTGACGAACAAACACAACAAAATGGTAGAGCTTGATGTCATGGCCAGGAAAACATATAATATATGAGAAAGTTTCAAATCAACAATCCAGTTTAGACGGTAATACTTGTGGGGAAAAGAAACAACTAATTAAATAGAAGTCATTAATAGGTAATAAAATTTAGTTGATAAGCTAAACACAAGTTCTCTTAAGCAGTGTGGGACATTATGGATTACAAGTAAACAATTCGATTTTGTCAAGTAGCATTTTATTAATGTACAACCATATTTTCGGCACTATTTGATTTGAGAGTATGTTATAGTACAACTTAAAGTTAAGTTAAAAATATAGCATATGGTTCTGTGACAGACTGGTGACCTGTTCAGGGTGACCCCGCTTCTGGCCCGAAACATTTGCTGGAGACAGGCACCATCACCTCCTGACCCCACTAGGGACAAGAATGTACAGAAAATGGATGGATGGATGGGATAAAAATATAGTTAAACTTACACTAATGGTTGCAATCTCTTGTCCATTTTGTGATGCTGCAAAAAGGGTGAAGCTTGATGGGTCACATGTATTATCTGTCTTACTGAATTTTCATTTCTTTGTAGTAATGTCTTTCCTTGACAAAATTTCCTTGACGCCACCTGAAGGCAGACTTTTGGGTCTTTACGGCTTTAACTGACCAGTACAAATTTTAGCCAAAGACACCAAAAGAGTGCTCTAACACATGTTCGAATGAACAATCCTAAAGTTACACACTATATCTAATCTCAGGTTTTATCACTTTATCAGTGAGTGCAGTATCTCAGTCCAAAAGGACTGTTTGGATGCAGTTTTTCTGCATCTGCCTTCCTTGCATTCAAACTCTGCTTATAAGTAAAGTATTCAGCCAGTGGAATAGGCTCCAACATTGCTTTGTGACCCACACCTGTTCCAGATTTTAGAAAAAAGAGATGTTATAATTATTTGCATACTGTTCCTGGACCTTTGAAGAAATGTCTTTGCAATTTCTAGTCTTTTGATACTTTCTTTCAATAACTGCTAATTTTATCTTTCTGACCATTTCAGCTTTCAGCATTTTCAGAGAAAGTCGTTTTTCTTTTTCTCCATACACAGCTTATAATAAGAAGAGAAAAGACAAAAATACATTTTTATTTTATTTTAAGATTTTTTTACAATTGCACTTACACTAATTAAGTGCAATTAATTAGCGCACTGTATTTTTAGTAAAATCTAAAAATAGGTGTTAGTGACGTAAGGAAGAAAACATTATACTGATTTAAAGAGAACCTTATTTATGGCACAACTCTGTGTGTATTCTTTTTTTAATTTCTTGGGATGACTAGTTGGGTGTCACAAAGCCATGTTGACTCATTTGTGACTCATGGATCTGACACTGAGTGTGAAGTCACAGTCTTAAAAAGCTGAATTTTACACACTTCTTGTCACCATGTTAAAATATCTGAAGCCAAACTGAAGTCATTAAAACGTATTTAATGACTTTAAGAAGCGTAATTATTTCCAGCTAATATATTTCTTGAGCCTTCAAAAGCTTACTAGGACACTGTAAAGGCAAACAGAGCAAAGTCTGCACTTGACTTCAAAGCTCAGAGCATTGTTGGAAATCATCGAGGATCAATGGCGGCAACAGCTTATTATCCGGTGGTCCTGTTTCATTGCTGGTAAGAAAGGCAGGATGCATTCACCGAATTAAACAATGGCACTTTGAAATTCTTTACCTATTTTTGTTTTGAAGGTGTATATTCAGCATGAGGATGTGTGAAAATGTTGGCAGTTATTTATATCCCCTGTTGACATACATTTATTATATCATGTTCCCTTCTGTCACCTTTATCCCCCTTTACTCTGGCCTTCTTCAAAGTCCTGGTAGATTTTTTTATTTATTTGTTTTTGCTACAAACACAGCTTCTGCTCCAAATGTAGTTTCCAGATGGCCCTTTCTTCTTTATTCTGAAGAAATTAAATTCCTCTTTCGCTGACCTTCTCTTCTCTCTCCCAGCTGGCATATAGCTTGGCTTCCTCTGAGTTTATTGAATGTTTCATTCTGAGGAAGAATGAAAAAAATGTGTGCACATAATGTAGCATTTTTGCCTGTTTCTTCTTTTGTAGCAAAACATGCATTAACACAGCACTTGACCTGTCCTTGCTCACAATCACTCTAAGCACAGCACTTTTTTGTGCCATTGTTCCATCTGGTTGGCTAAATTCTGATATTCATGCTGAAGTATGAAAACATCTGGCATGGATGATGTGATGGCAGTGCAGATTCCAAATACCTCGCGTCTGAACCAGCCCCTGGCTTGTCTAGGCCATTTAGGGAAATAACCACTGGGTGTGGAGCAATAAATCCTATAAGTACTTCAAGTAGTAGAATGTGAAAAATACTTAGCATTTGTTAGACATTGGCTTTTAACTTGTTATTCCGTAATTTATTTTGGCTAACACTCCATTAACCAAGCTTAGTTAATTTTTCAATGTGGTACAAGCTGTTGAGGACAAAGGAAACACATTAATTGGCTCATTGCTGAAGATGTGCTATATAAATAAATAAATACAAATAAATTAAATTAAATGAATGGCTCTGGTCAGATCAGACAAGGTTAGTCTTTCAGCCACGAAACAAACATAAACATACATCCAGAACCACAAAATGGTTAAGAACAAAGCTTGTCTCTGCTGGAAAATTCTAAACCCACATCTGATTCTAATGGAGAATTAGCACTAAGATGCTTCACTGAGCAGTTTCACTGAGCTTGATCTATGTTGTAAAGATTAGACAAAAATGTCTCCAGATGTGTAAAGCTGGTAGAAACACCATGGTTCTGCAAAGTCTTGATTCGTTTATCATTTCTTAGTTTAGTTGATGTTGGGAATATATGTTCAGTATTTGTTCATATCAAGATGTTTATGAGTGAAATATTTTTTTGCAAACCTTTATTTGAACAAAGCTGATAATACATATTGAGCAGTATGTATTATTCTGAAGGAAGGGCTCCGTTAAGCGTAGTGCACACTCAATCCCTTCTCTCTAAACTTTACTACAGTGTTTAGGACCAATTGTCTAAACCACAAAAGTTCAAGGTTTTGCCATATTATCGAGGCCAGTGTACTCTCTGCAGATTCTCTAGTGATAAAGTGAGTTTGTGTCTCAGTTTAGAAGACAAACTGAGTATCTAAAAGCATATGAAGTTAGAATTAAGTAAGGAGCAAAGCTTAGAGAGAATCTGTCACCTCTTACTGCTCTTCCATTGTAATAAATTATTATGTCCAAATTGGTTATCGGTGAAGGTTTGTAAACATTAAGCAGTCTGCCATCATGTAAGAGTCTTCTAAATATCTTGGCTTTAAGGCTTGTGAAAAATGTCAAGGAACAACAAATCTAGTCTCTCTGCTTTCTTTTGTTTAGCAGTTTCATCTTGTGGGTTTTTTGGTGAACTGTTTATGGCTTCAGTTTTCATCTATGATCAATCTTTATTACCTTGTTGGCTAAATACATCATCTTACCCACATTCGTTATTCATGTGAACCTTTTTGAATAACTTAAAAATATACAAACTAAAAGTACAGTTTTAAATTCAGTGCAACGTAAAAACATTTCTTGCATAACAACATAGAAATGCCGTTTTAGATCCGTTAAAATGAAAGTTGAAAACAAAATAGTTTCTTGGTATTTATTCCAGACATCACTAATTCTGTTTTAGTGTTACAGTGTATGTTGCACAATGTCAGATTTATTCTCTTTTGCAATCTCATGCTTTCTTACATGTGGCTATCATTGTGCACACATTGTCAATCTGACCTTTGCTCTCCATCTCTTCCCATATCTTCCAACTTCAGCTTAATTCTGCAAATGAGGTGGAAATGTGAGTATTCGAATGGGCCCATTCAGTGCCTCATTACAGGTAAATATTAAAAAGTAGGGTAAAGGTGAAGAAGGATAGGTCCATTCACATTTCTCCATCTTTTTAGTACTGTTTTCCAAATAGTACTTTGACTGGACGCCCAATTTTGGCTTCTTACTGGATTTTTAAGCCTTAATGGCTGTGGCCTGCATCATTTTCAGTGGATGGTTTCCTAGCTCCTCTACATGACCTGGTGGTGGGTGGAGGAGAGGCTGAGAGCTGTTTATCAGTCTGTGCAGCCTGCAAAGCCTTCAATAACAGGCAGAAGCATATGGACAGACAGGATGGGGGGCTGCACACACAACACACACATACACACACTTCTGCACAAAATTAGCTGTCTTCCCTCAGCTGAGGGCTTTCAGCAGTGGATCATTTTGATGGCAACTAGCAAGAACAGACAGAATTTAGCTCTCCATTACCTAAGCTCACAAATAGTCCTACTTTTTGCTGGTCAAAGGTGAATTAACCCAAGCTAAAAGAAGTAAATAAATAAATAAGAATGAAAATAAAGATTAAAAACTTCAACATTTACATGAAAATGAATCGACAGCCAGAAGAAACAGCGTAACAAGCAGGTTGAAAAATTAGAAGAGAGGGTTTGGAAATTAGACTCAGATATTATTGAAAGTTATTCCATGTGTTGTTACATAACATTTTATCTCTGGTATGTTTCAAAATTTACTGACATCCAGCTGACATGAAAAAATGAAAACAGGCTCCTAAAGCCTCACTGCACTAGTTCACCCTTCAAGTCTTGGTTGTTTTTAAAGGATATGTTTCGTCTTTTACAGCTTTTTCTTTTCTTGTACCTCCAAATATTTTAAATAATTTCCATGTTCAAAATCAAGAAAAAGGGAGCACAAAGAAATTATAGTGCGAACATGCTTCAGGTGACAAAAATTCACAGCAAATGGCACTAACAGCATAAGTCATCCACACAAGAGATCTTAAAGATGACTGTTATGAAGGCTGGTATAAAACCAGACCTTTGTTCTACGCTTTGCTTTGTACAAAGAGTCTGGACTCCTGGCTATTGAGAAACGATTGCTTCCTCGAGACGTGAACTCTGTTGAAGTTTTAAATTTTACCCAATCGCTAATACTGTGATGTATGCAATGTGGCAGTTTGATACAACTGAATGGCTTCGTTCACTTCCTCTGCTGCCATTGCTAAAAGTACAGGCAAACAACAATTCTTCTCTTGCTGTTTGATGATTGGCCCGGTTGAAATTTTACTGGAGAAATCTATGTCAATGGAAGAAACCCCAGTCTGAGCTGTGAAGAGATATTAGAATTGAGTAGGAAGGCAATGACCAGGCTAGATATTATATATATTTTACAATTACATAGTGCCACTTTATAGCACATAAGTAAATCTGTTATATTCAGTTGTTATGACAATGCTATATATTTACTGCAATAAACATGACTTAAAAGAAATTTGACTTCTCGTCGTAGCTGTATCTTACTTCTTGAGATGTAAAAACGGCATTCCTTGTGCATAATTATTGAGAAAAGCCAACATATCCCGATACGCTATTTCCTGTTCAGTATAAGTGCTTCAACATTGACAACGTAGTGGAAAAATGTCCACGCTATTGTAAAGCGTGGACATTTTTCATGACATCATTTTATCAGAAACCAACCACAGCCAGAAGCTGTAGGATATCTGGTAGAGCTAAAAGGATAATCAGCAGAGTTGTTCAAGTTTCAAGCAGAACTCATGCAGCTTCAGAAAGTTCTGGAAATAACAGATATAATTTTTCTTCTCACATTAAAACAGTAAGTACTGCATTTAACTGTAATGATCTCTGCGTACACTCTGTGCAAGGCTCCACTGCTGAAGAAAAAGCATGTTGGAAGCTTGTTTATCATTTGTGCAGATGATTAGGACAAGCCAATGATAGCTGAATTTTTTAATGTTTATGCTCACATATTTGGAGGAAGAATTCTTCCACATGCCAAAATTGAGGTTTGTAAGTGGGAACTTCATGGGGTCGGATGTCATTCAGCATGGTACTTGCAGACCTAATATCACTGAAGGGAGTGTGCAGAAATTATGCTTTTTTTTCTCCCTTTTTCCATGCTACCAATCACAAAATATCCCTTTAACATACTCCCAGTAGACATTGTTGATGCACTCACTAATTGGCATACTTCCTGTTGTAGAAGGTGTGACTCAAAAAGTTATTTGTGTTTCTGAAAGATGTGCAATAACATTTTTGTGTTTCATACTTTTAAGATTTGTTAGATTTCTGACTCCAAAACAGGATGATTGATGCAGTACAATAAATCTTTGGAAGCTAATTTAGTAAAGGGGTTCAAAAGAGAGGCAGTGGAAATTAGATTGAGGCTTTATTTTGTACATTTTTCCAGGTGTTGTTGCATAACGCTTTATCTCTAGCAAACTACAAACTATATGGACACACTGCTGACTTAAAAAATGAAACAGATTCTCAAAGCATAATTGCACTGTTTGGCCACTGCACTCAAGCTAACTTAAAAAACATGTTGTTTACCTTTGAGCCTTCACTTATTTCCTCTATGGACAAACAGTTAAGAGTGATTTAACATAAAATAATGTAGGCCTTTCTTGAAGAATTTAAACCTAATATCATATCCTGTATATGTTAACATGCTTATTATTCTATCTGAATCATTTCTGTTGAAAAGACCTCATTTACACACATTCTCTTTAGAAGGTGTTTTCTTGATAGCAGCTGGAATTTGCAGGGATGAGGGAGGAAAGTATGATTCTGAAAATTATTTGGAAGCTCAAGAAAAAAGATGACGTGAAGGAAAACAGGGAATGAGTATGAATTTTGAAGTTACTCTGACATGGGACTACAAGTGGTAAAAGTAGTAAAGTGTTGATTTTTATTAGTGAGGAGAGTCTTTGTTGTAAAGCCCGGGGATTAAAGGGTTTGTGTGTTTATATTTGCTGTGCAAACACACAGCTGGCACCCAATTTAGCATCTTCTTGTGTTTTATGTTGAAAAGCTTTGAAAACGTGGAGCAAGTTCTGCAGAAGTCTGTCTTTCATTAATTTCTTGTTAATGTTTCAATTTTAGTTGTGATTTATAATTCTGCGCAGAGTTAGCAGAAGGAGCACAGAATGAGTAGAGCAGAAATCGATGATACACTCAGTGGATTATTTATGGCTGCACCAACCCCTGAAACTCCCAGCTGGATGAGAAACCGGTTCTCTGGCAGGAGTAGGTAGAAGATTGTTGATGGTGAGTGATGAGGTGCCAAGGGAGAGATGAAAGAGGCTGAGTAAGGAACTCAACGTCTGTGTGGACGGATCAAGGGCTGGTGACTGAAATTTGATCCTCGCAGATCAGCAATTTCATAAGGTGGTTGGCTTTCCTCAGTCACAGAAAACTATATGCTGATGTCCAAATGCCAGCAAAAAAAGAAAGATTCTAATATGTCACTTTCACATTAAGTACTACATGCAAAGAAGCATTCTGGATATATGCTTCTTATGTAGGATTCAACATGGTATTTGTTTCCTCGTGTTTTGAACAGCCGCCGGCTGGTATTTTATAATAGCTTTGAGTATTGGGAACTTCACAAAAATGTCAAACTCAATATTGATACTAGAAAAAAATATTCAATACTCAATGCCATTTTCTATATTGTGGCAACAGTTTTGGAGGTTTTTTCTACGATTAGTTACAATATCACAATATTTAATACACTCAGGGAAAAACCAATAAATGGTGGGAGGAAAAGTTGTCCTCCTTTTGAAAACTAAATTAATTTAAATGTGTCACTTCCCTGTTTGAGAAATCTGTAGCAATTTACTACAGGAAATCTTGTACCATTAGTTGCGTCATTACTTTATTATGATAAGCTTATCTTTTAAAATAAAGATAAGCCTCTCTGTGCTTCCATTTGCCTGTCAATTTGATTTTGTTACAGCTTCACTTCTAAGATGACATATAAAGCATCATTCTATATTGAAATAAATTGGGCTTCAAATCAAACATGGATCTGGCGCTTCCAAAACATTTCTTTACTGTGTGAACAAGGTTATATCAAGGTGCAAATTTCTTTACTTCTGGTAGTTTTTCATAAAATGTATGTTTCTATTTATGGCTAAATCTCTACTGTAGCAGGGTAGTTGATATGAGTTCCTACATTTTTCTCCTCCAGTTGTCAACTTCAGTCTAGCTCCACTATTTACCTTTGTTAATATTTGCCTTTTTCCTTGGGCTTTATTTAGTTGTATAGCCTCCAATGCCCGTGCAAATAAAAGGATTGCATAGGCAATTGCTTCCATACTGGCTACAACCAGCGCCATGTATCGTGACTCTTTGGAAAGTCTTGCATAATTTAGGTTCCAGCAACATTTAATGTCATTGTCCGATTTAGGAACCATTTTTTTGAAAATGAATAAACCACCAACTTTCCTGACACCAACTTTTTTCTCACTGATTTTACAGCTACCCTTGGACCTCACTTCACAGACTGCATCTCAAGGGACCAGGAGACGTTCAGCTGCTGGTGGAGTCCAGGCAGCCTCCGAAACCTGTCCTCTCCTGGAGCACTGCGAGTATTTTATCTAAAGAAAGAGTGAGTGGAGCTTTGACACTGATTTATGTGCGCATGTCGTAAAACTTTACTTTACAGCTACTCTTTCTTCTTTTATCTTCATTTTCTCTTGTTCAGTTCCCCCACCAGTGAATGGAAGGAATGTCCCGAGTACATCCATGAAAACAGAGAGTGCTTCTTTGATGCCAACCATACATCCGTTTGGATCCCCTACTGCGTTCAGCTTCGTGGTCAAAACGTCACCTATTTCAATGAAGACGACTGCTTCACAGTGGAAAATATAGGTTTGTAGTCAGTCTGTCTGCAAAAGTATTTTTTTTGTTTGTTTGTCTTTATTGCAAACAAACCATTAGGAAAGTCATCTCCAGAGCTGAAGTGGACATTTTTGTTGATGACAAAAACTGTAATCAGGATTGTTTTGGGGGGGTTGAGGGACTTCAAACTGCCTTTGTCATATCATTTAAAATCAGTCTTTCTATCCTAGACGGAGAACTTATCATATGTCACAGATATGTATGTGGGCATTTAGCTTCCTTACAAGCTTTTTTTTAATTCACAGCATATACTATATAAATAAGGCTTTTGGTAATGTAGCACTATGGAAAATTGTCACAAATATATGAACTACAAGTACTTTTGACTGTGGTGACATTATTTTTTAGGGGTTCACCATCTTATTTAAACTTATTTCCATGTTGACTCAGACTTTCTGACTTTATTTTCTTTTACATGTCAATGTCCAACTTTATATCTGAACTGATGAAATGTGGATTTTCTAGGGAAATACATTTTCAAAACAATTTATCCCCCACCTTACATTTTATTGGCAAGAGAAAACTGACCACACATGTAAAGAAAGTGTGTAACATTTAATCTTTAACATATAGGGTGTCATTACACCAACACAGTGAGATCTCAACATCTCTGTACATTTTCTTTTCAAAAAGACTTTATGTTTGAGAAGCATTTTCCAATGATCCCAGATTTCTCTAAGAAATGCATTTTTTTAATATTGTTGATTTATACTTCAAATTGTGATAAATTTTCTGTAATTCAGCTTCTAAGCAGTAATCTTGAAACTGGTCTTCAAAAAAGGCTTTAGTCATCACCACAGAATTTACTGGAACCTTCGTTAGTCTGAAAGTTCACGTGCCAAGAAAAAATAAAAGAGCCTTTGCTGCTGGCTGAAACAAACATTAGATAAACTGACTGTCTGCCAGACAGCGAAGATAAAGACCGAGACCAGAACCCTGTGATTCATGGGAACTTGACAGACAAATTAAAAGCAGTGGCCAAATGTTTTATCCAACCGAAAGGCCAAAAAAAAAAAGTAAACCTAAAATATTTATTTTCAGTACAGCATGCCAAACAAACGTGGATACATGAAGAATATCCTCCTTTACACACTTTCTTATAATATTTTGAGAGTTACATTTTTTACCATTGTCAGCGTTTCTGTTATTGCCACTAAAATACCACATTGTAAAATTGCTGCATTTTATTAGTTTTGCTAATTTGAAAGATCTCAAAATTACAAAAGTCATGTTCTAAATCAGTATTTTAGAGCGCAAACAAGAGAGTGCAGTGAAATCGAAAGATGTAAACAGCTGCATGTTTTCTCTCGTGTTCACGTCTAAACTTTTGCTCCTTCCTCCTCCCCTTACAGTGCGTCCTGACCCGCCCGTGTCTTTAAACTGGACCCTGCTGAACATAAGCCCCTCTGGCCTCAATTACGATGTCTTAGTCAGCTGGAAGCCCCCGCCCTCTGCAGACGTTGGCGTGGGCTGGATGCGCATTGAGTATGAGATCCAGTACAGAGAGAGGAACGCCACCAACTGGGAAGCAGTACGTGTTTTTTTTCCTCAAACTTTCTTTCTGACTGCACAAAACACCCGAGAGATTGCACAAATGAAAGCACTTACACATACGTTTGAAAAGAAACTCTTAGTAGGTTGTAGAGACACTGTGTTTTGTTTCCTTTCCTTTCCACCGTCTGGACTCCCTCCTGAACTCTTGTGACTGAAATGCACCGTAGCTTTGTTGGCAAGCCCGCTGAAGCAGGAGCATGACCCTCTGCGAAAACAAACTCTCTGAAGGAAGAGAAGGGAGGGATCTGTGGGTCAGAGGGCATGGGACCTTGTATAGGCTTGTTTATCATTGCCTGGCCCCACCCGGTTTGACAAATGCAAACTTCAAAATAGCAACAGATGGCTCTGTTATGCCAACATGTCTTCGATCATATTTATGTGAAAGGCCTGGGCAGCCCTGCCACCTTTGAAAAGGTCACAGTTACGGGTACCAAAAATAAGTAAGGACCTCTTGGCACATTGTGCTGTTTCAAGTTAGCCGCTGTGTTTATTTTCTCTCTGCACGTGTCAGGACATTTGTCTGCTCTGCTAAAATGCGCTAAAGAGTTCTGTGAAATTTCCACTTTCAGCTGGAGAAGCAGCCACACACCCAGCAGACGATCTACGGCCTGCAAATAGGAAAAGAGTACGAAGTGCACATCCGCTCCAGGATGCAGGCCTTTGTGAAGTTTGGAGAGTTTAGCGACTCCATCTTCATTGAAGTTACGGAAATTCCCAGCAAAGGTGTGGAAGCCTTTCTTCTTTAATCAATGCATACCTGCCTTATTACTTAGGTTATTGAATTCACAAAAATACAAGGAATTTAATCAGAATTGATGCTACATTTTGTTTTCAGATTCCACTGTCCCACTCACTTTGGTTCTCATTTTTGGGATTGTGGGGGTTCTGATTGTCATCATGCTGATAGTCATTTCTCAGCAGCAAAGGTAAGAACTTGTCATTGTTCATTTAAAAAATTATAAAATTTATCAAAGTGGATTTCTTAAATAAAACTCACCAAAATCAGATGAGAGTGAAAAACATGTGTGTTAATCTCGAAAACCATGCATTGGTTTTGATTCAAAGGGTTTTATCCCATTTAAAATATGGCAAAGAAATACTTTTACAAAACACTGTAAATATTGCCTCCAAACACAGTGGCCTTAGATATTTACAAGCAAATCCTCCAATCCAAAACTTACTCTAGAAAATTTAATCTCCTATGAAATTTGAAGGCTGGTGATGTTCAGCTAAGAAAAGACAAAAAAAACATTTTCTTGTAGGTATAAATCATGAACTTTACTCACCAATCCAAATAAAAAAAGTCACCCTTTGTTTTAAGATGCTCCTGTTAACATTATTAACTTTATCACATTCTTCTGTCATTTCAGAATAATGATGATTCTCTTGCCACCTGTTCCTGCACCCAAAATCAAAGGCATTGATTCAGAATTGTTGAAGGTATTAAATGCATTCTTGTGTTTTCCTTTTTTTTCATTCTTTCAACATCTTTTCTGCATATTTGGTAAAAATTATCATTATGTCGTGGCAGGATAAAAATCAAGTAAAAGTTACATACTGCAGCTTGAACAGCTCTTGTCAATGTTTTATATCTTTTGTAGAAGGGGAAACTGGAGGAGTTGAATTTTATCCTGAATGGTGGGGGTGTGGATGGCCTGCCAGCCTACGCAACAGATTTCTACCAGGAAGAGCCTTGGGTGGAGTTCATTGAGGTGGATGAGGAGGATGCAGAAGGTGGAGACAAGGAAGACAACTATAATTCAGACACTCAGAGGCTCCTTGGTCTCCCACACAGGAATATAGAGGGTTTCAGCACCATTAGGTAATTTACAAACTTTCATGTGAATGGATTGTTTTCATGCTAACTGGTATGACAGAAATTTGAAATGATTCCCTCATTGTTTTCACCTTGGGTTTCTCATCAAGCCGTCCTGAGGATGACTCAGGCCAGGCCAGCTGTTACGACACAGATCTGCCAGAACATGACACTCAGAGACTCATGGCTTCCCTGCTGCCGGGCCAAACTGAGGACAACGAAACCTTACTGGATGCCCCAGCTTCAGAGACAGGTGAAAAGCCCCTCATCCAAACTCAAATCGGGGGACCACAGACTTGGATCAACACAGACTTATACGCCCAGGTCAGCAATGTTATGCCATCTGGGGGGGTTGTACTGTCCCCTGGCCAACAACCTAAAATTCAGGAGAACACCTCAGGTTCAGAGCGGGAAACACAGAAAGGAGGAAAGCAAAATGACGATGTTGAGGGCATCAAGGAGCAGAACAGAAATGAGCCCCAGTTTCAGCTGTTTGTGGTGGTTCCAGAGGGAGGCGGCTACACCGCCGAGAACAACACCCAGCAGACCAGCACTCCTCCCAGCACTTCGGTGCCTGGCGCAGGGTACCAAACCATACAGCCTCAGCCAATGGAGACCAAACCTGCAGCCACGGGAGACGCCGGCGAGTCTCCGTATATTCTCCCCGAGCCGGCCCAGCCTCAGCTCTTCACCCCTGTCGCAGACTACACAGTGGTGCAGGAGTTGGACACGCATCGCAGTCTGCTCCTTAACCCGCCTCCCAGCCAATCTCCCGCTTTGTGCCAGCCACAGCATCCCCTCAAAGTCCCAATGCCTGTGGGGTACGTCACCCCCGACCTGCTGGGGAATCTCGCACCATGAGCGGACAGGACCATCAGGCCTTAACTACAGGTACAGGCTTATTGGACAGGACGTCAATATGAAGTCACCCTACCTGATCCCTGATGACAACCAAAAAAAACTTAAAAACCTGCAGGACACTGGATGAATAAGTGTGTGAATTAATCAGATGATACAAAAGGGAGATATACAGGTACATCTCAACAAATTAAAATCTAATTGAAAACCCTTTTCAGCAATTCTATTTAAGAAGTAAATGTAAAAAAAATGGAATAGTCTGATTTGACACAGAATGACACAGATCAAGCATTTGTTTCTGTCAATTTTGATGATTATGTCTTACAGCTACTGAAAGTCAAAAAATTTGGTTTCCCTGAAAATATTAGCATTCTAGAATTTCATTATTTATTGGCCTGATGTAATAAATTTTATACAACCTAAACTTTGGAGTGTCATTGCCTTTAATCATAAAACTTGAGAAACAAATGCAATATATATGTATTTTTGTGTGTAATAAATGTACAAAATATATGAATTACACTTAAATTGAATTGCTGAAACAAATTAACTTCTTAACAATATAGTAATTTATTGAGATGCGCTAAAAATTGTTCTCTTACATTAGTCCCCACTTAATCAGACTCTTAATTTTTGGCCAAAACACACTGAGGGTAATAACATCACAAAAACACCACAAGCAGAATGAAAAGTTTGCATCAATGCATGATTGTAGTAAGTGAAAAATAACTATATATATACAATATGTGTGAAAAATTTCCTTAGATTGCCTTACAGTCTTAATATTGAATGTGAAATCAGTATATCAGAGAAGAGAAAGAGGCAGTAGCCATCTTTTAACTACAGAGTAATTCGACTTTGACAGTACTTGTCTTTTTGAGGTTTAATGCCCATCACATTTACTGTATTCCAAAGTTTCCTATTTCACCATGTCATACTGATAGTACGTCACAAGAGATATATTTTTATACAAAACACAAAATGTTTGAACAAAGCAGTGGAGATTTGAATTTCTATCTTTGTTTCTTTAAAAAAAAAGTTTTATCTTTTGTAGTCATTGGTTTTAGCTGCACCAAATGTCAACAATAAAGCCAAAGTTAGGTTGACCACTAAGGGTTTCTTAAGGGTCAATCAGGAATGCAGGGAAGTACTTGCAAAAACAAATGCAGATCATTTATGTGAAAGGGAAACTACACTACTTGACGTAATAATTCCAAGATTATTTTGAATAGATTTTGTTGGACTTGTTACTTTTAACTAATAAAAAAAAGTAATGAAACAATATGTTCACATCAACACAGAACTTTAATCACTGACTGTAGTCAGTAAGGGTTTATTTACTCAGATTTCCCTTACATTTGGGAACCAGCCTTTAGTCCCTCTTCACACTGAACTAGGCCAATAGCATCACATTAGCAGATCGAGCTTGAGAGTAGCTCAGCTGTTTTCTCCATGCCCCAAAAGTCCCGTGTAACTGTTGCTAAGATGTTAAGAAAAAGGTGCACAGGCTTGTACCATATAACAATAGAATTGTTTTTTTTATTTTTGTTGTTGTTTTACAATAGGTCTCCCAGCTATAGAGTAGTCCACACCAAGTTAGAATGTGGGACAAAATACCACACTCTGCTATTTTATGGGACGTTTTCTGTAGATAATACTGTTGGGTATTCTGACCTGATCATATAAAGAACCACACAGAGGGTAGTATCACTTCAGCCTTTGCAAAGGGGGAGAGTCTCAGTGGTGCCTCAGGACAACTCCAACTTGTCCCCCTGTAGCAGCCTGGTTTTATTGAAAGCAGGGTGGGGTGTCGGTCATAAAACCGAAACTTAAAGATAAGGTGTAGAGGGGTCTCTCTGAACTAGCTGAAACCGGCTTCTCCGAGAACAGCATGGTCCACCTCACCTTGTTTCCAGCTTAGAGTAGAGAGACAAACGTATTCATGAGATAACTATTAGCAAAACTCTGACAAATACGATCACGCTGCAGACAAGCTGATGAAAGTACTCTACTTTAATACAAAGTATTTTCCTCATCCACAGCAAGTCTGAATCTGATGATGGTGGTGCAGAAACCTCTCCCGTATTCCTAAATTAGGATGTTTGCTATCAAATGTCGTTCAGATTTGATCCCTACAGCAGTAGCAAAGTGGCTGCATATAACTGAGGTAGCATGCCTTCAACCTGAAATATTATTTTGTGGTAACCTGACAATATTCAAACGTTATTTGATATCCTGGTTTTCAGAGGGCAGTCTTCTGCTAATGGGAGGCAAAAGGTGGTTCAACATGTGTCACAGAACCAGCAGCAGCAGCCCCAAGTTGCTTGACGGTACATTGTTTTGGTTCATTAAACAAAAGTAAGGGGACTTACGTGTTATGAAATTGTTGCATTTTAAGGTTTCTGAAGAGGAATTGTGTTCTACATTGTCACTGCAGGGACAGCAACTGGAATAAGTTGACTGTGAAAGTGTACCATAGATGTTACTAGCTTACACAGTACTTATCTGCCACGTTCACTATGTAACAGCCTGTGCCTATTGTAGTATTATGGTTTGTTTAATTGATGCGGTACTATGCTAATGTGATTTAGATTTCTTCATATCAGTTAACAAAAGGTACCTCTGTTTGCTATGTGTAGATGAATTGGTTTATATCGTCTCTGTGCCAAGAAACAGTTAAAAATTGACACAAACCATGCATGTGTATATTAGTGCAGTACATAAAAAACATTCCCTATTATAATAACATATTGTGCTTAATGTTTCCATTTTAAAGAAAAAGATTTTTTTGAAAATTATTTGACATTTTTGTACAATTTTTTAATTCAAAATACTTACCAGCATATTTTGAGCTTAGCGTTCATAAAAAACAAGTTGTAGACACTCAACAAATTGGATTCTTGTTTGCTTAGCTTCAGGCTTTTTGTAGATAAAACATTTAAGGCTGTGTTTATAAAGAATATTCTGCCTAATACAACATTTTCTATTTGTTTTCACAAATAATGGTTAAAGTAGTAATTCCCCCACTTTGAGACAATAAAGGTTACATCAGTTTCTGTTCTACTCCTAATGGGATTCTTGAAAATAAATCAGGTGCCTCTTATGTTTCATCCCAAGTCCCGACTAAGTGATTCAACGACATGCTCATCGCAAGCATAAAATGAGTACTTATGTAACATCTGTCATTTATTTTAGTGGTTGTCCGATCAACATTGCTTTGTGCCAAGACAAAAAAAACAACAACATCAGGACCGATAGCCTCAAAATGACAGATACATTTGAGCTAAATTATAGTAATAATATCCACATTTATTAATCTGCACCTGGGACTTCACCGTGAACAAACCTTTCCGAACAGTGCAAAAAAAAAAAAAGAAACACAACCAGTCTGTGATTTATGCTGCTTTTTTGCTTTTCTGGATGTTAATATTCTGAATATATGGATCCATGTAGGTTTTTTTTATATCAATCGGATCTACAAAGACAGGTTTAAAATGTGAATTTGATGACTATTTGCCATTTCTCTTTAAGAAATACTCAGTTTTCTGCTGCTCCTGCCATTATGTGGATGATACCAGCAAAATCAGTGCTGTCGCAAAATGTCTTAATATGTTTGCTAGTGCTGTGCAAATATAAAGGTTTATGTTAAGGATGATACTTTTACACGGCGACGCTGCTTGGTGCATGTATTTCTCTTTTACAAGTCAAGAATGAGCAGTAATTGGTGTCAAATGTTTTGTGATAGTAAATTGTGGGTTTTGTTTGGGTATCTTGTCTGTCACAGTGTCCAGTGATCACAGAAGACTCTCCTTATGTTCATGTAGCAAGAACAGAGAATGAAGGACTTCTTCTTTTTTTTAGGCAAAGCTGTGAATGTGTAACTGGAATACACAATGCAATCATAAAACTGAGGAAACGTTTTAAGCAGTGTTTGTAATGGTGGTGGCGAGATGAAGAAATTAGGAGGTGCTTTTTATTCTTCAAGCCAACTGTGCAGATGTTTACTACCTTAAGTATATATTTTCTTTTTTTTTTTGCCATATCGCTCATTTCACAGGGGCAGAATTGGTAGTTTGTTATTTGAAGGTTATAAATGTCAAGGACACTTTAGAGGAAGCACTTTGTACACATAGAGCATATATGTGATATTTAGAAATGGTATTCAGATTTTGTATCTTTTGCTAAATCAAATCTGTGATTTCTGTTACTACAGAATAGCATTACGTTTTCTGGTCAGCACAAAAATCAAACTTTGAGGAACCTTCAATATGAATAAGCTTTGATTTTGTTATACAGAGTTTATGTATATATATATAAAAAAACGTATTTCACACTAACAAATTTTAGATTGTTGTACTGTAATGGAGTATTTAATGTTTCATATAGAGTTTATAGGCGATTAAACCAGATAGAACATTTATAAAGTCATATTAAGTATATGTTGTGTGATATATTCATCTTTTTAACTTCATGTTCTTGTTTGTGTCGCTGTGTGATTTCAGTTTTTCATGACCATGAAGAGGGTGAATTATTTTGCAGTGTTGGCCTGCAGCTTTGCGTTGACGGCTGACTCTTGCCACTCTCTCCAGCCTGGAAGTAATTTTGCTGGAATCTTTGGTGGTCGGTTAATGTTTTTGAAGCTATCAGCTTCATACAATGTGCCGTTCAGTTTGTTAAGGAAAGTGTTTAATTCGCCACTTGACTTGAGAATTTACTTCAAGTCAAGTACTGATTTGAGTAAATCCTGTGTTTTTGGTTTTTACAATGTTCCATGGTTGCAGTCTGTCTTACTTCCTATATGCCCTCTCCCATGTGTCATTCACCCCCCGCCCCCAGCAAACTGGAAGCAAACAACAAATTAAAAAAATTATGTAGTCTAAGTAGATAAACCAGTCGATACTGGCTTCATTAATTGCTATGACTCCGTTTTGTTGTCTTTTTTTACGTCTGAGTTTTATTTTTCTTCTTCTTTTTGCATCTGAGAGCCAATGTTCTGGTGTAAAAACTGCTGCTTTCCCTAGGGCCAAGAAATGTATTGATCCTTGAGGATTTGTCTGTTATGATTCTCTTTTTGGTGTTGTATGTGTGATCAATAAGTTCTCAATAAAATAAATATAACGGCATCTTGTCCATTTTTTGTAACCTTTAAAGATGAATCTGTGTGTTATCTTAAATAAACAAACTTTGAATTCTAATTTTATTATGTGGGAGCTACTGCCAATGAAAGTGCAAATTTTTTTTATTGACTCTTCTACTTATTGTTCTAAGTAAAGGACCTTTTACACTAGTCACCAAAACACTCTACACTTCACACAGCAGTTGGGGACTTTTAATATTTCTATAAATAAAGCTCTGGTGCAGTAGTACATTGAAATGGCTCCACAGTGTCCCTTAAACATCCACTCCACCGACCAGTTTTATGTGGAAATTTGAAAATTGGCATACAGAAACGTATTAGGGTAGCCTACGTTTGCCATTTTGGATCAAAGCTGACATTTTGTGAACTCACTTGGGCCTTCTACAAATTTAAACTCGGCCTCTTAAAAAAGTAATTGATATATTTGAAGGCGATGTTGATTAAGTTTTGTTGTTGACTTTGCATCAATCTCTAGCAGTGGAGAAAAAACTTGCAGATTTGCTTTGGAGTGGTCATTCTAGGTTGTAGTCCTCACCAATCCTTTGCTGCCAAAGGGGAAGTTAATTTATCTCCATAATGCAAGATCAAATTTCACATAATCTTTTAGTTTAATTTATTGTTATCACTGCACACATGTAAAGTGAGATTAAAGCCAACTCCAAAATCAGTGCAAATAATGTAAGAAATATAGACAAATATATACACAAATTGCTACTTCATAATAACAAGCCTTCACTGAATATAACTGAATGTCATTTTTAAACGTGTCTTTCTTTTTTTACTTGCATGAATGATAAGTCCCGGTGTGTCAAAGACCTCAGTCATGACGCAGGCTTAAACACTGCCAAGGTACAAGGGCCATTTAAGGCCCTTTTAAGTCTCAGTCAATCTAATAGCAAATTGTTGTAAATTGCACTTTCCTAAATAATGACCCAAGTAAAAAAAAACAAAAAACTTTTTTTTTTATTTAAAGATAATTAAGACCAATATATATATACATATATATTTATATTACTTAGGCCATTATTTTAGAAAGGTGATGAAATGTTTGCTAAGTTAGCCATAAAAAAATATCAGATCATTATTTTTGGTCCTTTATTGACAGTTGAATGAATTACTGTTATTTTCATAAAAGCACACAAGATTCGCACACAGTTTCAGAAAAGGGCTCTTCATGCAAATATACTCTTCTGGAGTTCAAATCCAGTCCAGTTGATGTAGATTGTGCCTGAAGAATGTACTGCATTCATGCGTTCGATGACTGAAGGATGGATGTTTGCTCTTTCATAAGCCACACAAGAGGACCTTCTATGTGAATTAGCTCACAAGTATGTGGTTCTCTGTCTGCTGCTTCTGATGGGGTAACTAAGGGAGGAAAAGCCGGTTGCAGAAGCAGTTGTGCACCGAGGGGAAAGCATATTGGACAATTAAGACAGAAGCTGTGTACTGCGCTTCTCTGTGTGGGGTTGATTGAATCAGAGAGGTGGCCACTCACAGCTCTTTGTCTCAGGACATTGCAGGTAATTGCCCATAGGTCCCCGTTCCTCTGTACTGGATCTTCGGTCCAATTACGCCCACACAAGCTGTCCACCTCTGCCTCATTTATTACCTCCGGTTGCTTGTTGACCTTTTTAGACGTACAGCCCAACAGGCAGTCCAGCTACAAAACACTGAACACAGGGTTTTGCACTCATAGACAGATATCAATGCTTTAGTGATTGCATGGAACAAATTTGCTTAAGATGCTCATCCTAGGTGGCATCATGATAGTTTTTACTCCATGTTAAAAATATATTTATGTATACTGACAACATATTTTAATCTAAATTGCTATTCCACGAAGACGGTTTTCTGACTGAGTTCTCAAATTCATGAAGAAGTTTTATTAATATTTAGCCGTTATATTGATCAAAAACAAACATGTAAAGCTGCAACTGGTCATATTTGATGCAGACCTGTTTCCATAAACCTGTAACGGTTTTCTGAAATGATAAGGTTTTGCATCCGACACCCCTACGAGCAACGGCCATGAATAATCTTACTTTTTTCCCCAACATGAATTTGGACGTGACATGTTTGCAAAGGACAGAGGTGACCCTTGAAATGAAATAAAATGAGTCACTTTGGGTAATGACCTAAAACGATGAGGCTCTGTTTAAACAGTTTAAACAGTAATTGTGTGTGTGGCTCATAATAACTGTGGTAAGATCAGGTCAGTAAACAGAAGAACATGGTGGTTTTATGCTGAGCAGATGCTCAACGCCATCTGCTGATACATTTGGGGAATGGCATCATTTCTTTTACACACATCTCAAATATATTCTTGATAAAACAAAAATCATTACATCAGTGAATAGAAAAGGAGGTAAAATGGTGGAGATTACATCGCTACAGTCAATCTGTAGTTAATGGAGAGCAGAACAGCTCACACTATGGACAAAATCTCAAACTTAAAAAAAATGCATTCAGTGCTTTATTGAAGTATTCACACCCCTTGAACTTCTATGTATTTGCCACATCAAAGCCACGCAATTTCATATTTTATGTTTCTCAAATGATTTTTATGAGATCATTGTTTTTTTGTTTTTTTTTGTTTTTTTTTTACAAATTAGAATCTGAAAAGTGTGGCGTGAATTTGTAATCGGTCCACTTTTCCTTGATACCCCTAAATAAATGCAATGCATTTTTTTTTTACATATTCTTGAATATTGTCAAGAACAGGCTCTTCACAATATTCTTTATCAGTAACATAAACACAAATTGCAAAAGTAAATTGACCATCTTTATTAAACTTTCCATAATCTTATGTCCAGAAACCCCAACACAATGCAACTCTTTGCGCTAGCATCAAGATTTCCTGGTGACTGTTATCTTCCCACAGAAACCATCATTATGCACAGAGCTCATCACATCAACTCACTCTTGTTATCCCGTTCTCCCCATCCAAACAATATAGTTTTTTTAAAAAGATATCTTGAATAAATGTTAGTTTGAAACATTTAAAATATGTTAAAGCTCAAGGATGTTATTAGTGAGAACAAAAACAGAAAGAAATTCATGACAGTAACTGTTGTCTTTTCAGGAGTTAGCAATAACAACAAATCTAAACAATAAGAGTGCTTGGTAGCATTTGTTTTTACAGAAATTAACTTGTGCTTTCTGCTAAAACACAAGTTGATTGTGGTTTTGTTTTCTTGTAATCTCTAAACTATGACTTTGTGCTTTTTTTTCTACTTGCAGATGTTTTACTTCTCTGAAATATAAAAGGCTTTATAATGTCCTTAAACTACCTCCTTCTGTCTCACCTGCCAAACATCAGACAGACGCCACTAGAGCATAGTTTATGCATCTGGTTTCATAACGGAAGGCGAGAACATCATGAAGGAGTCAGTTTATGGACATAATATCCCACTGACCACCTGAGAGAGAGGGAGGCAATCCTTGGTAAAACAAGGCAACTTAGTTGGAACATCATACTTTGATCGAATGTGAAAGCCAAAAGTTTGAATATTACACCTGGACGCATTTCTTGCTCTGATCTTTTCCAGGATTTATAGCAAAGATTGACCTTCCCCCTCTCCCAGGGAAATACTTGTTGGCAATAAGAGCACTTGGCCCTGGCATTGATAGCCGGCATCAGTTCCAGCTTACAGCTTCTCTCATGCTCAGCTCCCAACGCCGGAGGGTCAGGCTCACTGGTCTGGCTGAGGCTGCTGTCATTCAGCAGGAGACATGCGTCACTGTCAGGTCTCCCTGACATCGGCGGCTGCCTCGCTCGTGAGGCCCTGTCACTGACAGGAGGCCGGAAGCCCCTCTTCACAGTGTCAGAGCCCGAGCGACTGTTCGCTTCCCGCCTCGCCAAACACCCTGCGTCAGTGTCAGCATCAGCTGGCTTTGGGAACAGTTTCGTTTTCGGAGCCTGCTGTTCCCTGTCAGGTGAACTTTGACTTTCACCTTCCCTTTTCTGCCACTCATGGCCTGACAGGCGCTGCTACGGCCTGTTCCTGTAATAACTGCTCTGTGTCCACTGCCTGCTGTAACTGCGGTGAGTCAAAGACATGCTGACCATGATCCTGCCCAGCCCCCTGCTGACTTTGCTCCAAGTCACCATGATGACCATGATGATCACCGTGGTGCCTATGGTGGTGATGACCATGACCGTGATGGCCGTGGCCATGATGACCATGACCGTGATGGCCATGGCCATGATGGCGACTGTGGTCGTGTTCTGTGTTGTCTCCTACAGCTGCGGGTGGATCTGCTTCAGGCTGTGGATTTGGTGTTGCTCTGCATCCCTCTGGAGTCTCAGCAGTCTGCAAAAAAAAATCAGAGAATGCAAAAAGGGTTTTATTTTTAATTTCCAGTACTCGCATCATGTTCCTGTGAAGTCATTTCACCTCTTTTACCTCATGTGAGCAGGCGCCACACATGCGATTGCAGTAGGCTTCTTTGATCGCACTCTCAATATGGCCATGTCCAATAACAGAATAAGGAAGGGAAATATGGTGGGTAAGACGACCGCACCTAAGGTTAGAGAGATAAAAAAAAAACCAAACATTGTGAGACAAGGGATAGTGTCTAACTCCTAACTCCTCCACTCTGTAAAATACATTTGAAGCACATAGCAAACCTGTCATAGATGATGAAGTCATCTTTCTTTCCATTCAGGGCCTGCCAAACGTCAGGTTGTTGTTCACCCTGTTTGTATAGTGAGATCTTATCTGACAGCCTCTCAGCCAGCATGGGGTGGAGCCGCTGCGCTTGCTCCCCCTGGTGGTTGATGACCATGTAAACCACATCATTCAGGCCCTGAGTCTCCAATTTCTGGCGCAGACCATCAATTCTGTGTGGAAAATGCAGAGTTGATGTAGAGTTGATTTATATTAGAAAGTACTATGTTTATTAAGAACGTAAGGAAGTTGTGTTTTTTATTCACTTGAATATTCACTTCTTAGACAAAGGACAGTTATTTATTCATTTTTTCAGAGGCGTGTAATTTTATTTCTTTAGATTTTGTTTTTATTTTATTTCAGAACATTATTGAATCTCTCTGATCCAGAATTGTGCATTTGAACACTAAATGAACATGTCTTCAAATAATTGTATGGAATATCTGGTTTGATAGGATTTGTAGTCTTACTGTTAGAAGTGTATAAAATGGGTTACACCTGCTACTTATTTTTGTGGCAGCTATGATAACCTACTGAACTGGCTGCTTGCTCAGGGGGGTTTCTGCTAATATTTCCATCTTAAAAGTGGATTTTTAAGCCTTTCCAGACTGACAGATCTCAGTGACTTTGTTTCTAATCTGGTCTTGAGTTACTTTAGATCTGGATACATGTTGCTTTTTGAGATCTTTCAACCTACTTAATATAAGACAGGTTCTACTTAAGTCACGTATTCATTATTGCTGACCTTCCACATAAATTAAATGTAGCAGCAGTCAGGATTTCAGTTCGAGTGTTTTTTGTTTTCTCTGAGTTGTACTTCGCGGCTTACTTTGGTATTTTTTAATAAAAAATGGAAAGAAAATAGAGTATAACAAACTGGGGCTGATCCATACCTGGAGGCCTGCACCAAGCAGAACAGTCAGCTGGCTTTTAACAGGGCCACCACTGTTACTTGGCCTGCTGTGCCCTTCATGGGCTCCACCTCCCCGATCATCCAGGTTGATGGGGGCTGACAGCGAGGCCCGCCGCCCTCACTCTCTGCACCGCCCCCATGGAGCAGGCAGAGAGTGAGGAGCAGGCTAAGGCGCACCCACATCCCTCTGGCGCCTCCTCCTTGCCCCAGTCTGGAAGTACAGCAGGTAGGAGGGGTAAAATTAAGGAAGAAGTGAAAAGCAAAAAGAGAAGAAACTATTTTGTCAATCTCAGCAGAAAAAAAGTTAGATGAATGCATATGAAGTCAAAAATAATGTGGATAACAATTTTTCCGCCTTAAATTGATCCCACTTCAATTGCATTAAAAAGTTTAAAAGCACTGAAAGATTTCCTCATAGTCTCACTTTATCTGTATGTTTATCTAGATGTTTATACTAAAGCAAAGAGAAAAAATGTATCTCTAATGTCAAGTTTTCTCTTCTTTTCTGTACACGGTCGTCTGAAAGCTGTATCAGAGCAAAATTACAAGACAGAAAAACAAAACAACAAAATGATGTGCACTTAGCAAAACGTTTACAATGTCAAATACATTCCTCATGTTAAGATTGTTCTATTCATGCAGCATAAAGATCAACATTAACTCAAGCCAGAAGGGTTTTTTTTGAAGGAGGGAATCGGCCACTTACCCCTTGTTTAAAATAGTTCTTTGCCTCTGCTGTGCTCGGCTTCCTCTGCAAGCCTTCGAACAAAAACATGCCTCCTCCTCCTTTGCTCCCCCTTTTATACTCAGCCTGTTGTTTTTCCTCTGTAGATGGAGGACAAAGTTCAGTTCCCTCTGTCTGCTGATGCCAACACTTTTCTCTGGTTAAAAAAGTCACAGTGCATGAAATCCTCTAGTTAAGAGGAAACAGAGCATGAACAATGTTTTGCAGCAACTGAAAATTTTGAGGAAACAAATGTGTGTGCAGAAAACAAAAGTTTTTGCTTAACTTGTTGATGTACTCTATATCAGCTGCAAGGGATCAAATTGTATTTGTATTTATTTTTCTTATGAAGGTAAAATAAAGCTTTGATTAAGACCTGAGGAGTCACATATGTCTTGCAGCAGTGGAAGACGTGAAAAGCACCAGGGGCGGGACTCTGGAGGCCATCCAGAATGTGTCCAGATAAACACCAGTGGAAGGGGGTTTTGCAATATGCACAAGTTGCTCTGCCTCAGCTATCACTGGAACAAATGCTTCACTTTAATGCACAGATGTAGCTTGTAAACACAGTATACATATATAGAATTGCACAGACTGCTAGATGACTGCACATTTTAGTCATTGGAAAGATTTGTTACCTAAGGTTTAATATGGAGGCTAATAAGATAACACCAAGTCAATAAGCTGACGCAAAGCAATAATCTCATTGACACTGAAAGATACTGTTATATAAAGTAGCTGTAAAGACTATCACTATGCAGTCGGGCAATTTCATTTCCCCTCCCCCACCAATGAAGGACAGCCAACTGTGAGAACACTGCTTGGAGATAAATGAAGACAAGAACAATTTAACAGAGTATTCTTAACTGAAAGCTTACAATAGTTTAGATTTAACTTTTTTCTGGAAACTTAAATGACCGAGTGGTCAGAAACATTAACCAATCCAAAGACACTGCAACAGGCTTAAAATCCAGTAATCATGTCTCCGGTGATGGAGGATTATACACAGAAACTTTTCAAACCCAGTGTTTACATTACATGCCCTTACTTGGTTTGAGGATCACTAAACTGGTCTAACACCAAACTGTGCCAAGGTTTCACTTAGCACAGTTAGTGAAACCTTAGCCCCAAATGGATCCCCTCCTAGATCATTTTTAATCAAGATAATTGAAGGGTCTGGAACTGCACTACAATGTTTAATCAAGTTAATTGCAGGATCTGAAATTAATTGATCACAATCCATTTTACGTAGACAAGAAAACCAAGATTTTCAATTCAAAATGCCTGTTAAGGTTATTCATTGGTGGACTGGTGTAAAGCACTATTATAAATGTTCAGCATTCAAGCATTTCAGGATCATTCATATAACCTCTTTGAAAAACCCTTCTTTAGAAATTTGAACTTTAGACTCTCATTAGTATTAAGGATGTCAGTGCTTACTGCAACATGCTATGCATTGAGAAGCCATAGAAGACTTGAACAGCTTTGATGACAGGCCAACTCCATTTGCACAAAACAACATTATTTCTGTTGCTTGTGTATGTTAGTTGTGTGTCACATTCCCGTGTGTGTGTGTGTGTGTGTGTGTGTGTGTGTGTGTGTGTGTGTGTGTGTGTGTGTGTGTGTGTGTGTGTGTGTG
>CAEGAF010053696.1:0-13280 GCA_903067075.1 Micropoecilia bifurca
GTTTTGTCATAATTATCTACAGTTGTAATCTTTGATTTTAATTTGATTTTAATTGTAAAAAAATCTTTTATTGCAAATTTAAAGAATACTTGACAAATTCCAACAGAAGTGGAGGTTTGAAAATGTCTTAAATTTAATCTAAAAACATGTCTTACATGCCTATATTCAGTACTGAGTCGGTGTTCAGCAGAGGCGTGCAATACTGCAAATTCGAGTATCAATCTGGCCCATATTGCCAAAACCGATACTTTTTACTTAAGTTTGATATCTCATCAAACTTCTGAACTTTTGGTGTTTTTGTGTTGTTTTTTTTCTATTAATTATTTAGTTCAAACCTAGGATAGAACTTAGCAGCCTCACGTTGATGAGGTGGAACTGTGACCTGAGAGTACCAAGCAAAAACGGCGAAACCTGCAGGGAGGATACTGACAAAAAGAGGAACAAAAGTATGTGGCAAAGAGGGAAGGAACTGCAGGGAAGAGGATTGATGAGTGGCGTGGGAACCAGGTGTGGCTAAATCAAAATACAGCTGCGAAGAACCAGGGAACCTGAGGGAAAGAGAGAGGTTAACAAAGAGATTACCAGGGTGGGAATAAGACAGGATGGACTGGTGAAAGACAGAAGATAGACGATAAAATAACATCTAGACTCAAAACAAAGAAGTGAACTGAATATGGAGCACCAATAGTGACAATAATAAGCAACCCAAAATAGTAAAATGATATTCAGTCAGAAGCAAAACCATATGTATATATATATAGCTATATAACATATATATAAGCTCTGGTACAAAACTGGTCAACAAAATAACTTGGTTGTGAATTCAACAAATACGACCTTTATGGTAAAGTGACCCTCCGTTGACGGAAACCAGAAGCTCCTTTGCCACCAGTTTTAGGAGACATAGCAAACATACAGAACAAGAAGACATCCTGGTCAACAGCTGGTAATTTAACTGCATTTTTGGAACAGAAACTCATTTCATAAACCCTAAAACATTACAGTTCTAAGCCTGATTTGAAGCAACAAAAGTTTGTTGGATCATTCCTTCCATCCACTGATCCCTCCAACCTGTGTTGGCGGATTGATTCCTCTCCTGGCTCGCTGCCTTGAAAATGCTAATCACTGGCTCTGGCTTTTCAAATGTGGGCCAACTGTGGGCAGCAAAGGTGTAACTTTATAAAATAATTACTTCGCAGGCTTTCAGAGTATGTTGGGGGCTGAAAATAAACATCACTGAGGGGACAGGGTTGGGCGTGAAGAGGAGTAAAAGCCATGCTGACCAAATGCAAATGCTAGCTAGCTCTCTCTCCCTCTCCCTCTTTCTCTCTCTCTATCTGTGACAGATTTATGGGAGATGTACATGACATGGCAGCAGCTCAGAAGAAGCCCCCACTCTCCTTGCCTTTTTCTCTTTCCGTCTCCTCCCCCGTCCCTTCACATCGTTGCAGCTGCACCTGCCCAGAAAGGTCCTAGGTGAAGGCTAGCGCCAATAAATCTCACTGATGCTTTCAATTCACTGATTGACTGATAGAGTTAACGTTGAATCAAAGATTTCTGGTTTAGGATTCAGTTCTTCATGCATTCCTCTGGTTCAAGCATGTTTTGCTAATGTGAAAAACGCTCATCACTCACATCGAGTGTCCTTCCTTTTGCTTTGAACTTCTTTTTTAAGTTTCACCAAAGAAGGATGAGACATTCATTACTCCGACAGCATTGTCCTTTAACCTTTAGTCACATGACTTTTTTTTCCTGAGCTGGTGCTAGTCCTGGCGCTTTCCGGACAGGACTCCTCTAATGCTAGCCCCGCTGTCTGGCGCTGCCGTGATTTATATGGCCGAGAGGCTGATGAAACACATAAATGATTTCTTGCCTGAGACAGGAAATCAAAGCGGGGGAGACGTTTATCAGCAGAGCAGCCTGACCTGGATCCAGACTGCTCAGAACCTTCTGGAACATGGCAGAAAGCCGCTATCAGCACAAGGGATGGCTGCATGGAAATTTATTGACCTGGTTACAGGACGCCGCTGTGTAATGATGGCAAAGTCATACCTTGTAATTCATTAAGGGGCGTTCGTGTCTCTAGCTGATTTAGATCAAGTCAGATTTTTTTTCATCAAATAATATTTTGAAAAATTTATAAATTGCTATGTAAAAATGTACATATATATCTCTTGAACGTCTTTTTTAAGAAACTTACTTTACATCCTCAAAAGTCAATGAATCTTCTTGGCTAGTGATCTCCTCCATCTTCTCCCAGTGACACTATCACCATCTAGAAATGCAGCTCTCCAAACCAACCAATCAGAGCCAAGAGGAAGGTCTTACAGTATAACAATTTCTTGTATAATCAGTGGTATTGTGTAGTGGGATACCTATGTACATATTTCAAAGGAAAACTTGATAAATGTAATTGCTTATTTTTTCTATAACGTTATGAAAAGCCACATGCAGCTCTGGAGATACAGAATCCGTATCCCTGTTCTACCACTTTTTTCACTTCCAATGCCAATGTCTGAGGTTTAGTATCTGCCTATAAACATCCAACACAGAAAAGCATTGCTGATTTAAAACATTTATTAAAATGCACTGAATTACCAATCTAACTGATAACACTGCACCAGCACAGCAGAGCACAGCAATACACCGATGGCTTCACAAGCTTAGTCAGACATTAGGATTGCAACAGCCAGTCTAGCTTGATTGCCTTTGCCAAACATGCAAAATACTCAAATGGTTCAGCCATTAGGAATTCTAAATATGATGTAAAATAAATAATAAAGTGTGTGATCGTTCACAGCACAAAGCGTAGAATTAAACTGAATAGATCTGCCTTTATTGATCTGGCACTTTGTCACAATATCCAATTTAGAACATATTTTTTAATGTCGGAACCGATACAGATATTAATATCACATTGGTGCATCTCTACTAAAATGTATTGAAGTGTGTGATTGTAACATGATGAAATGTAAAAAAGGATTTATTTTATGTAAATTCACTAACTAATTTCACTACTACAAGGTAGTGAAATTTAGCTAGCTAGAACCTGGTGAAATTGACCAAGCTACAAGCTACGGTAACTACAAGTTTTCTAAATTTAGAGAGCTACAAACTAGCTCATTGTTCTGTCTTATGATTAAATACACTGTCAGTTGTCTGTTTTTAACTTCTGATTAATCAGCAGATTTTACTTAATAGCTAAATGACTGATGTCTCACACTGTGAGCAGTCATAACAACCAGAGAAACAAACAGATTGCTCTGCACATAAACACATTTTGCTCAGAGATTAAACTAATGGTCATGACATGGTGACCTTTTCCACCATGATGGTTTCAGACAGGATTAATTATTTGTGACTTTCCTTCTAAATACATTTGCATGCCCGTGAGAGCAAAGACATGTGAAATGGTCAATATGCCTGTGTTTTATTTTTTTCCCTCCCTTCATGCAAATTGCAAAGGCATGCTCGTGTATCTTGGTGAAAAATGTACCTCAAAGTCTCGTTAAAGCCCTAATGCAACCACGAGGTGACAGACTGCCACAGTCCATCGCCGTGTGCATTAACTGACTGAAGGGAGATAAATGCACGGAACCGAGATTAAAGTGACAAATAGACTCTGCATGCAAAGAGGCAGGGGTAAATTGTGTTGCTAAATGCCAGCAGAAGACAGTTTCTATGCAGACTGTCTTGTGATGAATGAGGGATAAGTGCTAAAGCACCCAAACTGGAGTCAGTAAATTTCATGCTGCTCTCTGACCACTTATTTCCTTCCAAAAACATTACCAGCATAGCAGAGCCTCAGCTGTAAATTTAATAGATGGAATGATATGCAAAAATGCATTCACATTCATATGCAGACCTTTTTTTTTCTCTCTCCCCCCACATCTTTAGTTGAATGAGAACACATCTGTTGCGTGAAATAAATGTGGATCACTAACATACGAAGATAAAGCACGACAAGCTTCGTTTGCTTCAATCGTCCGAACAGACAGAAAGAAATTACACACCAACAAAAAGAGAAAACACTGAACTGGAAGGTCTTGAATTTTTTTTGGGTTAAATTTACTGCTCCTAACTTGCAGGCCTCTAGTTGGCAGCTGGTGTGTTGAATATCCGTAGCAGTGCAGTGTTTTGATGATGAGAAGTAAGTATTTGCGGCACTATAACTGCCTAAATGTGAGGTAAAACAAAAACAAGACATGGCTTTCAATGGATTTTACAAACATGAATCAAAGACATGTGGCATGAATTTTTATTCTGTTGAGTCAATACCGGCAGGACCACATTTCACTCCATCTACAGCTGGTTTGCTCCTGTGACCGTCTTTACCCCTAACCTGACAATGTTGCCCATTCTTCATTGTGAATTTTCTGGAGTTTCTGTGGATTTTTAAAATTTTGCAGAAGATTCCCAGTTTGATTTAGGTCTGACTTTTGACCAACGACATTCTAACACAAATATTTTGAATATAAATTATTCTATTGTTGCATTGGAGGCATGTTTTGAGTCGCTGTTTTGTTGAAAGATGATGCTTGATGGCGCAGTAGCAGCACCAAAATTAACAATTTTGTATACTAGCGGTGGCTCAGCAAGTTACTCATTTCAAAGTGAGTAACCGGAACTGGTAGCTGAACGGGCGGTACTGGCAAATGACGACCACTCACTCACCAGTCACCCTCTGGACTGCCTGTCACCTCTGCTGGTCACTAGCCTGGATAGGCTAGCGTTAGCATTGGTTGGTCACTATCACTATAATTAGCATTTACTGAAAATTCAAGAACAAATGAAATTATTTTGTTGAACAATGAGCATTTAGCTTCAGTTCAACAGCATTTTTCAAAATTGCTAAATTGTCACTAAAGTAAAATAATTCAGAGATTATTTTGAGAAGTGTTACACTGTCAATGTAAAGTTAGCTCAAGTAATGCACATTCATATCAAAGCACATTGTAATGTGAAGTTAGGGTCAGGTATTTATTTCTCTTTTCTCAGTGCAATGTAAATGTAAAAGTTAGCATTTCTGTATTTCTGGAACTTTAAGATTATAATTACATTGCTTCTAATTATTAGGTACTGTTAAAGTTGGTCTTAATAATACATTAAAAAGGAAAAAAAATTAGAAAACATCTGAGCAAATTACTCTGGAAACGTTGCTGGGAATATTTATGGCCAACATTCTCGGCTGTAATCGTTTATGCAAATTTCACGTTGATCCTGTAAAATGTCAAACTATGGAATAAACAAAACAACTGATTATAAATCAAGTTTGTGTCACAAATTCAGATGTCAAGTCTTTTTATTTTCCAAGAACAACTTTAAGTGGCATCAGATAAAGCATGAATGATGTTCCTGTAGTTTAAATAAGTTTTAATATGTAAACACAGGTGAGAAATAAAGACCGCAAGAAATGAGGAATCGTGTTTAGTCATAAGTCGGTGGTTCTCCCTCAGGGCCACCGCAGCTGTTAGCATGACGACATGAAGATATTAATCGCTTACAAGACATCAGTCATTTATAATGAGAGCTGACTCAGTAAGACAAGATGTAGCAATACCCAGTTTCACTAAAATATTTTATGTAAATAGAATCACAAACATTTAATGTTTTTCTTTTTTCAGTTTTGCCTTAAGCAAATTTCCACTATCAAACACATGGAGGCAGCCGCATTAATCACTCAGCTAGAGATGAAGCAAAACCATGTCAGAGTGTAAGACAATTGTTTTATTATTAAGAAAAAATACTCAAAAAAATAGTTTGTAGTTCAATACTGTATTTACGACACTTGGTAGCAAGTTGAAATATTTACATTTTGAACCATGCTTACAGTTAATATTTTTGGATTTTCCTCGAGAGAAGAGAAACAGCTGTATCCGTTCACAAGGTTTTAATTATGTCACCTCTAAAATAAAATGAAACTTTTTTTTTTTTTTTTCAAAAATTACTTTTGGCAAAAAATGTCTTGGGCCATTATCTTAGCATTGTGATGATATCTCAACATTTTCTAACACCGTATGCCCCAGGCCAAAAACTTCATGTCTTCAGTTCTTTTGTGGAAAACCACCATGTATCTTACCTGTCCTACTTATTTACTTAACTGCATTTTTTCAGTCCCTTTCCTTTTAGCTACTAGTATCTGTTTCATGTTGTGCTTTTAGTTTTTTCTCCTGGCACACATTTGTTTCTCCAGCTTGTGAAGAATATTGGTTTTGAAAGTTATCACATAAATAAAGTTTATCATTATATTTTAAACCCTTCCTGTAAAGTTTTCATAAGTTCTGTTTTCCTTTTTAAGAAATAACAAAAACCAACTCACAATGATATGAATGTACAGTTTCTCATCCATATTTCATGCGGTCAGGAAAACAAAACTCCGAATATGCAACCAGGCTAAACCGCATGTGATGTCATCAGTGCAAGAGTTTGACAAAATGCGCGAAACTAAACCGGTGAAGAAGTGAAACGAGGGACTCTGAGGATACAACCAACAAACATTTTCTTTTGTTTTCTTTTCACCAGCTTGTGATGCGTTCAGCTCTCTTTTTATGCTCTCCTCCATTTTGTTTGTCTTCCTTCCTAAGTGTTTATGTGTTTCGACACATACCAGCCACTTTGGGCCTTCGGGGCTGAAACCTGAACCCGGGCAGCAGAGTTTACATCGGCACACTGCAATCACAGAAGCCAGCGCTCTGATCACAGCCAAACGTAAACACGGCTAATACAGACGTGCAAAATATGGTGGATGAACTTCACTCTACACTTGGCCTTTTGACATTTTGCCTTTTCTTTTTTTAAACAGAGGAACGTTCATTTCAAAATGACTCTTAATAAAAATCAACTTTTGGAATGTTTTCCTTTAATCTGAACTTACTGCTCTGAAAATCAGTCCACTATTTATTGTTTTTAAGGGATTTATTGGACCACTTTTATTATTTGTTGCTTCTTGTGATGTTTTGAGGGGATTTTTTCACACTAACACAAAATATTTGTGAAATATAATTTACCTTTAGAACAAAAGCAAACTAATTCAGAGCAAAACGCAGTAAGAACAAGTCATGCATGTTTCTTAAAGAGCTCTAAAACGTTCACTGTCTTTTCCGTAGAACTAATCTGCAGCTGGAAAATTCACAGCTCTACTGAAATGTCAGGTAAGCAAGAAATAAAGTCCATCACAACAACAGGGAACTTGAAACATCAGTTTCACCTCACTCATTTAGTCTGCGCGTTATAAACAAAACGAAGAGATTCTGTCCTCAGGGCTGCGAGATGCGAAACCCAAACCAGACTGAGGTTAATGGAGGTTCGCTTCAAGATTTATTTTAATTGTTCCGCTGAAGTTTCTCACATTCAAACAGAGTGTCTGCTTTGTTGAGGCTGCTGGCTAAAATATACCACATCTGGGATGGAGAATGTAAAGTGTTAAAAAACCTTTTTGACCCCTCTTTCTTTTTGCTGGAGTGATTAAGTGACGCGGTGATGAGCTCTGTGATTTAAAACTCATTTCGCAAGTCAAAGTGTGAATGTGGGAAATCCCAGATGGAAGCGAACAAAAGTTACAATAATAATATTTTTTTTAAAAACGGATCGATTTTTGTAGCTACAGTGAAAAGAAAACTTGAAAATCTCTTATATTGTTGCCTTTCTTAGAAAATAAGCACAATAACTAACGTACCATTTGAATCTGTTTACTGGGATTCTGTGTTATGGACCAATACAATGTATAGAACAACTGAGTGCAGAGTTGGTGCTTCACAACCCACCTTAAATGAACAAATTCCTGAGATCACCTCTAAAATCGTTTATTACCTATTTTGAAATATTTAAATACTTATATTTTAAATATTTAATGTTTGTTCAAACACCAAACATAATTCAATATTCATTCAAATGCACAATGGACACCAATGCAGACGCTAATATCAGTGGACTTCCTTATTTCCAGTTTTAGCCAATCAGCGGCAAGGAAAATCTGTGGTGCTCCTAGATTGGCTGATTTGCATGTGTCAGCCAACTGTGTGTAAAGTAGAGAGTTCAGGTACTTCAGCTTCCCAAGCTGCAACTTCTTTAGAATATTTTTGACATGCTCCACGAAAAAAATCCATGAATAGTGACTTTTCCACGAATAATTTGGAGTTTTATATGAATATGGGAACATTAAATCTCCAATAGGAGGAGAGGCGTTATGGCTCTGTTAGTTCTGCTTAGTCTGTACTTTTGTGCTTAATGTTGTAGGTTGATGCGTTGCATGTTTGGACAATCGTTCCCTCCGGTTTAGGTTGCTTGGAACTTTTTTTCTCTCACTTTTGGCCATTTGTCGTGATGCATTACCATGGCAACGAGGTCTTGTTTTCACCCGTGGGAGCAGGTGTAAGCTCAACTAATACTTGAACTACAACCCCAAAGGCCAGAATAGATGAAACCGAGGGAAGGAGGAAGTTCAAACCATCTCTTCCAACAGTCACATTATTGGGCAAAGATTTTATACCCACCTCCAGCATCGCTCTCTGCCCACCTTCCTAACCAAACACAGCTTGAAAGGGGAGCGGCAAAAGCAAAAGTGGTGGGTTAGCAGTGCTTGTCAACAACTGATGGTGTGATTCAGGACATGATATTGTAGAAAACTGTTTCTGCTAACCTGTTAGCATGTCATGACAGTCATGAGTACAGTAACAACTTTCAGTCAGAGGCATCTTTTGACTCAATGGAAGACTGACTGCTACCGAAGGTCCTTCCTGGCCACGGCACCATCATCCGCACTTTGAAGATACTCAGATGAGAAGAGTTACGTCAATATTTAACTTTCCTTTGGGATAAATAAGGGATATTCTGGGCAGAGTCCATTCCCACTGCATAATGCTTCCACCACCATGTTTCACAGTGAGGATGGGTTTATATTTCATTTGACCTGAAGACCTTTTTCCTCTAACTTGTCGCGTCGTAAGAGCTCCCTTCCAGCAGCACACTCCATGCGACGAGCTGACTCATTCGTTTCACTGGGCAATGAGAATTTATAGTCGCGCAAACAACAATGCGACTGGTCAGCAACTTGCAACAAAAGCAAATGCAGATCAAACGGACACTCGGTGCATAACCGCCTGACAGCTGCAGCGTTCCTAAGCAGCCCTCCAAAGGCCAGCTCCTGGCCTTGATCTGGAGGCCAACGACTGTCCTTCATCACTGCCAGGGAACTGGAAGCACGGTTCTGCATGATTCAGCCCAACAAGACAGAACACGAAGCGTGACAACCGCAGCGGCCAGCCTCGGCATGAGCGTCTGCAAACAGGAACTAGCTGGAAAAATCCTCCTCCTTCTCCTGTTCCTATTCCTGCGGCCCCAGCTGTGCCACAGCCTATTTTAGACACCCTAACTGCATGCTGGGATACACTGACACCCCGTGAGCAGCGATCAGCATGTGGTGCTGTGAAGAAGTGTGTGTGTGTCAGGAAAGAGAGCTGATGATATTACTACTAATTACTGGAATAACTTCCTGCCACCTGTCTTGTAGTTGGCTTGTGCCAAAAATGCAGTGAAAATAAAACGACTGAAGGCGACTCCCACTCAACCAGCAGCTGATGTGCCAAACTGACACTCTGTGCTCCAATTATTCTGATACTGTTTGTTTTTGTTTTTTTGTTTTTATTCCTTTATTCCAATATTCCTTTTGGCTTTGACTGCACACGACAAACAACGCTTGGATCGCTTATTTTTCGTTTTTAGGCAAAATGGATGAAGGCATAGAGATGCACTGAAGAGAAGAATTCAAGTTTTTAAGGAAGGAGAACAAAAAGGCTAGTTTAACTGAGAAGCAGAGGTGGTAGCTACATACTCTATTATATTTTTAGGAAGAAAAAAAGACGTGTGGTTTTACTTTTTATTTTAACTTGAGTAATGTTATGAATTATTGCGTCTCTAACTTGAGTAGAAATTCTGAATACTCTATTCAATACGAGCAAATTAATGAAGAAAAAAGAAACATTAACCAAAAAAAGAAGTAGATATATACAGTTTACAGGTTTCTTGTTTCTAGACCAGCTTTATTGTTGTAATGTTATTTTCTGTTTGCTGAGCCTGTTGTGCCATTAGGATCAATAAGATGGTCACTGGAAGTACATGACCTGGTTCTAACATTATCTACTGTAAATATTAATTATATGTGAAGTTCAACACTGAAAAAAATGAGTTGAATATAAATAAAGCCAAGTTTATTAGTAAATCACAATTCAGCAACAAGGCAGTTCAAACCACTTTATATCATATAAAAACAATCAGAAAACCTCAAATATGTTGATCAATGTTCCACTTACTACTAATCAAAAGCAACTCTAATCAGGTGGGCTTTTAGCCTTAATTAAAAGAACTCTGTGTTTCGGCAGTTTTGCAGTTTTCTGGACGTTTGCTCAAGATTTGTGGTGAAATCAAATTGATTTGACGAAATGAAAAAGATTAACAGTAAAATAAAGTAACGTTTATTTCTTTTTCATCAAATGGCTCCGACCTTCTAAATTCAAGCATTATGATATTCAATTAAAATACTATTTAAAATCTTTTTAACAACAACTTTAATTCAGTTAGCAGAACTGGTAGCAGACTTTATTGCATTAACATTTCTGTCTTTTGATGAAATATTCAAGAATACACTTTACACATAATGACATGAGGAAAAATTTATAAAAAGTCATAAAAATGTCAATTTTTTGAAATTATGTAGAAACATATATATATAATTTCTTTCTGAAGTGTCTTAAGTCTTCGACAAACAGGTCAAGAGAACTTAAACTGTTTGTTGTTCCTCAAATCCACTTTGAGTCATCACCCTGGATCGTTTTGCTCCTGCTTACTTCCAAATCCTCAGCTGCACTAAGTACCAGAGCTCATGTAACTCTCACCAGCACTGATCTGTCGTGCCTCTTTAACACCTCCGCTGGCCGCTCCAAGTGCTGAGTCTGCAGCTCCATGCTGAAATGAAGCCGCTTTTAAAGTTAGTTTTAATCTCTCAAATTGTGAGCACAGCGTGATGCATCATGACCACATGGGCTTTTATTAAACATTAGAAATAAGGCATTGGACGCAGAGGTTTCTGCACCATCAGCACCGGCCCAAATGTTTTACTCATTTGACTAATTTGTTATGATGGATTAATTTAAAAACATTTTTAAATTAAACATTTTTCGGTACAAACATTTTTAAAATATAGAGCAGTTTCATTATGTGCCCATTATGGGTTTTCAGGGTTAAAAAACATATTAATGCACATTATTCTCACAGATGGGTCAGGGGATGAGCTGCATAATCGCCTTTCTAAAATAATGGCCATCATTTTTTGGTAAAAATCAATTCCTTTTTCTTTTTTCTCCAAAAGATGATTCAGACAAAAACTTTAACACAGAAACACAAGTCAGTGCCAAACAAGTTAATAAAAAGTGAGTAAAATCACATCTAATTAGTATTTGTGTAAGAGGAATGTACTTCCTTTTTGACTCTTCATCTTCTGCTCTGTAGTAGTGCTATTCTCCTCAGTAGCACCTACAGGTTAGATGAGGAACTGCAGAACAGGAAATATTCACTTTGCCACGTTGGTGCTACAGCTTGTTCCATTATCTGTGCACAACTACACATTATCCTTTTTATCATCATTATGATAAAGCTTTTATCATAATGATGGATGCTTTGTGAATTTTTTTACCCAAATTGATTCAAATGAAATAATGTCACAGCTTTTCCTAAAACTGAAAAAACATGGTTCTTTAAAACAACCTAAAAAAAAATTGTCTAATTTGTTGTAGCTAATTTTATAACATGATTACACTCTAACAAATTAGAGTATTTTTTTTTCAGTGCATATCTTTTTTTTTAAAACTAGAGGTCCTAAAAACCTCAGGTGGTGTTTTTGTAATTCCTAACTGGGATCTACTAAATCTCTTTGTTTGCCAACTGTTCTTCGATGTTTTCCAAATAGTTGCGGTGGTTGGTTACTATGGAGACCAAACGGGTTGGTGAGCAGACATTGCTGACCAAGATGTCCCACTTCTGGGAGAGTTGTGACAGGTGTGCTGCAGAGCGCCGTTTGATCTCTTCCATCTGAAGGAAGACTGGGATATATCGAGAGGGAAACGTGTTTCTGTTCGTTTTGTATTCCTGTGTTATATGAAATGAAGAGGCAATATTTGTGATTATTACTTGTAACTTAGCAGCTGTGTACAGAGCGGCCATGTTTAGCCCTCGACACAACACCAGACACAACGTCCGTACTTCAGTTATAAAAATGCTATTCTTGCACTTCCCCTGCCCTGGTCCAGTTATATGCTCTGCAACGTTTTATTAAAACATTCTGACATCATCGTCAGCCTGTCAGCTTTACAGCTGCACAAACATAATGACATTACAAACAGACACGAGCATGCACTACAGTATCGATACCTCGATGGCACACAGACACGATTTCACCACCTCGGCTCCTACTTTATCACTTGTTAAATACAAGATTTTGTTTAAACCTGCTGCCTCCAGCTAAAGGAGACGGGTATTTCGCACTGTCTTAATTTCCTCCTTTCGTCTCGGCTGGGTTGAGAACTTTCTTCCAGCTGTAACTGCAGAAGGAAATAAGTACTGTGGGCTTAAAGTTTCATTACCTTCTGAACAGTTTAGCACTGGATACGATTAGCTGTTAATGGCCCTTCCGACTAAAAAGGGTGATTCAGTCAGACAACGCTCAGACCATAAATCCTCTGAGCAAAGCATCCTGCTAAAAAAAAGTTGCACTTTAAAACTCGCAGTTCAGTTTCAGCCTTGTTTACCTGCTGCTATCCCCGGTTTGCTGAAAAGCAACACATGATAAATCTGCGATGAGAAGCGAATATTTAAACACATGCAGTGAAATCTAGAGGTGTGGCCGATTTCCGTGAAATCGGTGATCGGGATCGGCGATTATTGGCTCTGTTACCGATACCAATCACCTCCATCTCATTTCTCAGCCTGTCTGTCCAGCTGGTCTCGTCTTTCCTTCACTCTGCCAAACGCGCAGCAACAAATCCTAAGCAATGTGTAACTATAACGCACTGAGTGATGGGGAAGTTTGCGTGTTGCAGCGGAAAATTGAAGCAGGTCAAAATGCATCAACACGATGAAACTAATAGACATAAAAACAATGGCTACATCGAGGCTCACTGCAGTAAAAAGACATGGAGGATCAGGTAAAGCAGTGCAGCTACAAACACTCACCCGGATTAGCATGACGGTCAGAAAGCTAAACAAATAACCCGCTAAATGATTTAAGTCTT
>CAEGAF010053701.1:0-11277 GCA_903067075.1 Micropoecilia bifurca
GTGCACAGAAAGGTAGCGAGCATTTACTTACACCTTACACACACGGACACATGCATGCTACTCTGTTACTGACATTGTGGAGATTCCTACACACATCTACATCCCAGAATAACCCCTGACCCAAACTCTTGCCCAAGTTGTTCTTAAAATCTGCCTTTGCAATACAATCATGAAGAACTTTTATCCCCAAGAATAAGCCAAGAACTTTTAGGTTCAATAAAAGGATCACTCTTCTGCTTTTGTTTCTTATGTTTGGTAAAAGAGTCACAGCATTAATTTGTCTGTGAAAATTAATAAAAATAAATATAATAAGTCTCAGACTGTTCCTAGCACTGTGCAATGATTAATACATGAATAATCCTAATGAATTAAGAGTAATTAAAAATAATAGTGGATAAAAGGCTTCAGAATTTGGCTTCATTGGTCCCATCGCTTTCCTTACATTAGAGTTTTCTGAAGGGCACTTTAACAGGCGTCTTTGAAATACAAAGTTCCCCAGATGGGGAACGTATTTCAGATGACTAGAGTTTCTAATTTATCCAAAAAAACATCTCTAAATGCAAAGATTTCCATTGCTGTCGAGGTTTCCTGTTCTCCTGAAGTTAACTTAGTAGCTAGCATTGGCTCGGATATCCCAGATGCACGGAGGACAACACCTGCAGGTCAAGGACAAGCGAAGGAGAAATTCTTCAAGTTCTCCAATGAGCTCCAGAACAGCTGGGTGAACGTTGCATTCCAGAGCATCCGAAACCTGAGCGTCACCAAGTGGCGTCTCGCTCAGGAAAGGTTTTTGTTGGAGGCATCGTCCATCCCCTGCTGTGGGAGCCTCATCCTCTCAGCTGTCCGTCAGCCCAGCAAGCATTTTAGTCAAAATGATCTTTCCCCGGTTCTGATGGAGCTGAGGCAGAAGAAGCTGCTGTCGACTGTTGGAAAGGATTACGACATCAAACGTTTGCTGGAGTCTGTGCTGGTCTGGTTGGATTCTTTTGGCGGTGACACAGAGAAAGAGTTGTACAACAAAGACTCTTGCTCCAACTGTGGAGCCACGTCCCTTGAGCTCCTGAACGACGGCCCCCTGGTTGCCCTTCCACCGGTAATGTTTTCAACCAGCATATTTTCACTTTTTAATATATGGTTGGATTTGCCGTGCAAACGCTGCTATTCTGAAGGTCAGCCTGGCAGAAAAAACACTGCCTGGCCTGCCTGCTGGTGTTTTTTCTGTATAGGTTGACCAGGAAACACCAAATATAAGCCAATCAGACCATCGATGTGCCTGCAGAATGTGGAATGGAGACGTACCAACAGTCCTCCGCTATCTGTGGGGATCCAAAGCTAACAGAATTCTACTGTTATTTAATGAAAGGAGGACAAACCGTGAAGGGAGACAACGAGGATGTCGCTGTCTGCAGTGAAGACATGTCCCAGAACGGTTTGATTTACATTTATGAGAAACGATCAGACACCAGATGTGGCAGTTTCTCCAGCCCCTCGTCTGGGAGGTGATAAAGGTGCCTTTGGAGAGGAGCTAAAAATATAAAATTTAGAAGAAGAAAAAAATCCAAGAAGACCTAATTAGTAACCATTTTGAGGCTGAAGAAATCTGATTGGGATCAAACATGTGTTTGACAGGTTTCTCTCTGGGCACTCCGACTTCCTGCCACAGTCTGAAATCTCCACTGAAATGATCCAACAGGCAGAGGTGGATCCCTGGAGGCAGGTCCGGCGGGTGGTGCTGGTGCAGGGGCCCAGGGCCCCAGCAGGAGATGATAGTTTTGTTGTGTGTTGTTGTGAAGTGAACCTATGAGCACTTGAGAATCAGCTGGAGAACGGCTGGCCGAAATTAGCAATAATGAATCAAATCAACCTTGAGCCAAACGGCGTTTACTCAGCGGATATTGGAAAATCCAATATCCAACTCGAAACTAACTTCATTGCAGTCGATAACACAGCAACACCACCAGGAGGAAGTTTGTTTTGGTCTGTGACCTGTAAAGATGGCATCGAGCGCCTGCACCTTAACGCCCCATGTCTGACGTAATGACGTTGGTATTGGCCAATAGGAGACGTAGAAGGCAGCTCTCCTCATTAACATAAAGATCCAGCAGAAAAGCATCCATCCATTTTCTTAACACCCTTGTCCCTTGGTGGGGTTGCTGGTGCCTATCTTCAGCTAATGTTCCAGGCAAGAGGTGGGGTCACCCTGGACAGGTTGCCAGTCTGTTGCAGGGCAACATGGAGACACACAGGACAAAACAACCATGCACACACACCTAGGGACAATTTAGACAATTAACCTGACAGTCATGTTTTTGGACTGTGGGAGGAGCCTGTACCCAGAGAAAACCCACACATGCACAGGGAGAACATACAAACTCCATGCAGAAGGACTGGGAATGGAACCCAGAACCTTCTTGCTGCAAGGCAACAGCTCTACCAACTGCGCCACTGTGCAGCCCAGCAGAAAAACAGCAAACGGAAAAACAGAGATCAGAAAAGGGAGAAACAAAGCAAAATATCTATTTTTCTTGACAAAAACTCATGTTTAGGGGAAATAAGAAAGAAAATATATACATTACTTCAGTGATTCTTGAGAATAGGGACAAAATGGGTTTTAATTTTCCCATAATTCTTTTTGTTATTTCTCAACCTTATGTATGCAAATATGACAAACAATGTTTTGGAAATGTATAGATGCTAAGGTACAAGCTCCCAATTGCAATTTTCTTTTTAAATTACATTTTTAATCGACCTGACCTAGAACGTTGTCGTGACAAACTAGTGAGTAAAATGAAAAACTTGGTACATGTCAAGTAATGCAATTTATGTAAAATACATTAAAATGAATTTATTAAACATTTAAGTGAGATTTGACAACAATTTCACTGAAAGAGTCAGAAAATCTCTGATGGAGTTGATGTTAATCATGCGATGTTAATCTGAAGGAGGCCATATTGTAGCTCATCAGGTCCATGAAATCTTTACAATTTACAAAAATTAAGCTTTTATTTCACAAAATGTCATCAAAGTTTTGTAAATTGTCAGTTATGGTGTTGACACATCATGGTTGTGACAAAAAGCTTAGGAATAAAAAGACGAAAAAACTAAAGAATAACATAAGCTAACCAGAGCTAACTAGTCATCTAGTTAGCTCTAGATGGCTAGTCATTGTTGACAAAACTGCCATTGTTGACAAAACCTAAGGACAAATTTCAATGGAGATGGAAAATATAAAAAAATGATTTTTAATTCAATTTATTGATACTTTTATAGTTATACTTTTTTTTAACTTTGTCATAATATATAATTTTAGTATTTCTTTAATAGTTTTAAACTATTTTAATTTGTTGAGTTCTGCTCCTGGACAAGGGCTTTTACAGGCATCATCCACCGACTACAATGTTTAAAATAAAAAAATATTCAGCAATATTCAGGTGTGACTGTGTGCATGGTTGTTTGTCCTGTGTGTCTCTGTGTTGCCCTGCAACAGACTGGCGACCCGTCCAGGGTGACCCGCCTCTCACCTGGAACGTTGGCTCAGGCCACTGAGTGTAAAGAAAATGGATGGATGGATGGATGGATATATCAAAACTGCTTCTTTGTGTGCTTGGAGTTTTTGTGATAATGAAATTTTTGAAAGCGATAAAAGCTGGGTAGCTCTTACAAAGTATTTTCCTCAACTCAAACAATGCCAGAAAAAAATGTCTTTTTAGTACTTTTAGTACTTTTAGTACTTGTCAGTCTAGCATTGATTCAGTGCTTGTCAGGTGGATTGTTCATTATCGTTTTTATGCTATTGTTGATGTTTGTAAGAAGGACCTGAGTCCTATTATTACTACTACTACTACTACTACTACTACTACTACTACTACTACTACTACTACTACTACTACTACTACTAATAATAATATTAATAATAATAATAATAAACTAGCATTATCCGCTAGTTTTTATTTTTTTATTTTTTATTAAGTGTTGCACAACTCCAGCAGTGGAGTAATTAAATTTCTCCATAAGATGATTGTACACTAGGTGGTGCGATTGCACTTTCTCTGCAGTTCCAAAGCAAGACTGAGGGCTCAGCCCCAACTTCCTGAGCAGGAGTGACAGCAAAAAATATTTATAAAATTCGCCTTGAAAATGGAGGCTGATGAACATTTCTCCAGGTTCCTTCAGTGTGGAGAGAGAGAAAAAGAAAAAAAAATACTAGCGAGGAGTTGTGTTGTTAGGATTCACCCGTTCTTCATCTGCTCCTCATTTCCATCCCAGTAATCGGTGCAACATCTGCAGGGAGGAAAGGATCCTGCCACACCTGAGACTATTTTTATTTCACAGACTCACCTTCCCTTCCTCTTCTCGTCTCCTGACAGGCGCAGAAGCACAAAGGTGATTGTAGATTGCCCCGAAATACACACACCACAGCTCTTTAAATAAACAGTGTGATCCTGCAGGTTGGGCTGGATGCAGGCTTGTCTCTTTGGCTGCTGTCATAGCGACAGCAGCAGCAGCAGAGCAGGAAGCTGGTGAGATGATAAGCAGCAGATACAATCCAGGGCTCCCATGAATATTTCATTTGTGGAGAGATGAAGCCAGAAGAGAGAGTGAGGAAGAAAACCCCCCAAAAAGTGTCAGCTTGTGTCGTTGTCCTCTCATCTGGTCATGGCTGCTTCTTCACCTCCCAAACTGCCAGATGGGCTATTTTCATTATCTGACCAGTTTTTGTAATTAGTGGCGATAAGCTAGGCAATTAATGAAATTAGACACAGACATGGGCCATGTCACACTCTGTTTTTCTACACCCAGGGGTAAAACATGAACAGAGACCTAAAGTACTGTCTCAGTAAAGGTTAGAAGACAGTCCACTGAATGTATATATTATGAATATAAAGGAAAAACTCCCAGAATACAAAGCTGTATCACATGAAAACATGTTGAGCTGGATGATCTTTGACTCCCCGTTCAGTATTTGCCCTCCTGTTAAATGACATTCCCTCTAAAATACAGTTTCAGTTTTGGCCACAAACTTAATACTTCCATCCCCAATAATGTAATTTATTAGTAAAAGTAGAATAAAATCCAAATCTGCTGATTTGTTCTAAATAGGTTTTAATGAGAGTCATCATTGTAAGTTCACACAATAGTCTCAATAACAATTCAGTCAAGTTATGAACCACACTGCTACGGAGAACCAATCCTGCCCATTTGGTGAAGAAGGAAGTTGCCTCAGTGTCTTCCTCAGATGTTTTCATGTTGTCTTCTTCAGAGATTCTTGGTGTAGCTCCACCACAGGTGAGGAGGAGAACAGTTTTTTTTAAAGGTTTTGTTGGCTGTAGTGGCCTTTATTTGAAAGTATTTTGACAGGAAGGAGCATTGTGGGAGAGGGGGGAGACATGCAGAAAATGTCACCAGGCCAGGAATCAAACCTGCGACCACCAGCACCCGAGTAGAACAGGTTTTTAAAATGGGATGCTTCATTTGACAGCAGTGAAGTGAAAGCGAACCACAAGCTGAAAACCTAAAAAATGTCACAACTTTACCATACTATTATAAAGTTAACCATATAATGGTATAGTAAAGTTGCAACATTACCATAGTATGGGGTAATGTTAATGTACCTCAAGTACACGATGAGGTGTGAAAACACCTTTACTACAGATATACAACATTCTTTAACGTCTGTCTAGCTAAGAAGACAGGTCAGGTCAACAAATGTGTCCAAGGACAGATTTTGTCCAGACTGGTAAGCAAATGCAGACTCAACTTTCCTGGACCACCTCTGAGGAGAATCTCAGTCGAGTGCTTTCACACCTTACTGGACCCCATCCAACCCTCCAGGAAGTGTGTATGACCCAGTCTATCCTAAATACACAAAATGAAGTCAGTTTACCTCCTGCAGCCTGAGTCAAACATTTTCTTCTCTATTAGTTTCTGTTTACCTCAGTGGTGCCCAAAGTCGGTCCTGGGGGCCGGCATCCTGCATGTTTTAGTTCTCCAACAGTAACAACCTTTTCAGCAAGTCAGTGTTCTTCTTAGTCCTTCTCATGAACCATCATTTGATCCATGTGCATTAAACCAGAGAGAGAACTAAAAGACACAGAATACCGGCCCTCCAGGCCCCACTTTTTACGTGATCTATCTTCTGCGTTGGTGTGAAGAGAGACAATCAAAGCAAATAAATACCTAAAATATTTAGATAATGGAGAGCAAAGAGGTGGACCACTCCTTTAGACGTTTACATTGAAACCTTACATTTTTAGAAGTGAGGTGAAGTTATTGTCCAGTAACAGCTTCCTTAAATCAAAATGAGCTTCTTCTGACCATGCCTCCCAAGTCAAACACATCTTTGAAAAGCATTAGTAGAGTCTCCCTCACAACCAATAAAAATGCAGCAAGCAGTTTTTGGATGGTAAATGAACAACTTAACACTTGTATTTTCCAACAGCCATTGTGCAGCAGTAAAACCAAACTGACCAAACATGCTGGAGCTTCCATTGAGTTGCTAGGTGATGGGCTGTGTTGCTAGGTAACGCTGCATTGTGACTCAACAATCAATAGGTTTTGGAAACAGGTAATTTTACAGACACCAAAACCATTAACTGACTGCCAAAATCCAATTAGATATTTTTTTTAAAGTACATGGATTGTTTTAGAAGCAGTAGGAGCCGATATGGAAGTATAAAAAAGAGCAAAATGTGATTTTTTTCATAATCCATCCCCATTAAAAATGTTCAATTTCAGATAGGTCTAAGATTGAAACAAAGCAAAGCAAAAAATGACAAGTTACTCCTGGGATTTTTATAGACAAAAGTTCCTTTATTGAAAATCTTTTTTCCTTCTTTCAAGTATAAAAAGGTTGATCGTATGCATACTATTTACAGCTTCAACATTGCAGGCAGTAGGATAAAGAAGTGTACAGTCAAAATAATCGTAGCATTCAAAATAATGTGTTGTGTTGTGAAGTGAAGACATTCTGGTTGGTCGAGACACACGGACGCTGGGTTCAAACGCAAACCCAAGTCCCTCTATGAACAGACCCAGAGACTGACAGGAGCTCAGCATGTCCAACAAAACACATTCAAAACGAAGAGGAATGTTTCCACAAAAACAAAATCCAGTGCAACATAAAATCTGTTTGTTTTCTCCTTTTTTTAAAAGCTCTTGTTTCCTGACAATGTGATAGCGTTGATGGAAGACTCCGTGTTTGTTTGCTGCTGCTTAAAGGATTCGTGACATCTGATCAAACGCTTGAGTCGAACAAGAGAAAAATTAACTAAAGTTTAAAAGCTGTAAGTATTTTTCTCATTATTGATCAGTGATTGTTGCTGGATGTTCATGTCTGCTAGTTGGAGGCTGAAAAGGACAAGCCTGTGATGCTAATGTTGCTGATGATGGTTGTTTTTATAAATTGTAGATCATTGTCTATTTTGAGTATTTTAAATGAGTGGAAAACTAAGATTGCATATTAAAACAATGAGTACCTTTCAGTCACAGTCAATGTTTGATGTCTTTAAATCGTTTTAAGGATGCCTTTTGCTTTAGTCTGTTTTTCTTAGTACTTTAATCTTTCCTACCTGGATTAAATATGATTTGATTGAAACTTGATCACAACTTTCAAAGAAAATCCAATAACATTTTTAATATTAGGTTTTTCTGGTTGCAATTTGGGAAAGCTGCGGGATTTGTTACTTTTAGCAATATAAGACGAAAACAACAGATTTCTCTTAATTATTTAGTTCAAATATTAAAGGAATATGTTCACAAATAGAGGCTGTATAATTTCACCCAAATGAAATAAAGTTTATTTCTCTAAATCTGGTCAGATTTACGTCAGGCATACTTCAGTCAGGTCAGCTGTCTTTGTCATAATTATGTAGGCCATGACATTAAATTTAGTATTAATTATTTTTTAGGAAAACACGAAGAAAACCGATCTTCGGTTTCTCTGGAAATGGATATATTTTTTAGCTGTATGTATACAGTAATCATCTAAATTAACAGAATAAACTAATTAAAGGTATAGTCACCTCTGTGTATATTTAATCTTTATATTACATATCATGAGTTTCCCTGATACGTGTCCCGTTGCTTTAATAAGACGCTGTCAAACATGCTAATGGTGAACACCTGCAACTTTTCCATCATTTCATACACACGGCAGCCATTTTGGATGCTGCTCTCATGGTTGCTAGGCAACCTTCAACATTCCCAGTTCAGTTCAGTTGTTTTTGTGTTTCCAGAAAAATTCCCATGGGATAACCCACCAAACACCTGGAAGTGTTTGAAGTCATCCGTCTATGTTTTTGTGTTGGATGCACAAAAACACTAAGACATTTTGAGGAGGAAACCAGAGAACCCAATGAAAACACACACGCACACACACACGCACACACACACACACACACACACACACACACACACACACACACGCACACGAACATGAAGACTTTAGATTGTAATTGGGATTCGGATTCTTTCTTGTGAAACAATAGTGCTGATCACTGCTACGATGACAGCTACATTTATTGATATAAAAACAGTTTTTATTTGCAAAGTCTTTATCTAGGCTACATTACCAGCATAGTTTCTATGTGTGTGTCCTGTTGTGGGCCGAGAGCCAGGGTGCTCACATGTAACATAGGCTCAATTTTTTTTGTTTTTTCCAAAAACAATTTCAAATAGTTTGTTTTCAAAATCAACTGAAAAAGCCAAGAGATAGACCATTGTTTGTACCATTAAACTAATAATTAGTTGAAGCAATTTTTTAAAATTTAATTTATACATCTATCCCAAAGTTCTGCTAGGATTTTCCTAATGTTAGCTTATCTGCATTCTTTAGCTAGTCATAAATTGTAGGGAGCTTATAAATCTTATTATCTTATTGCACAAAGGAATCAGTCAGGAGGAGGAGGGGAAAAAATCCAATTCAAAACTATAGCACTCTAATGTGGTCAAATATGTTAGAAAAAATGAATGACAAATTAATAAAAAACTTGACAGATGTTCTGTAATGACAGTAATTTGAGACTAACATCTAAAACTCTATTTGATAAATGTGATGTAATTGTGAGAATTGAATGAATAATCAAACTCTAACCAAAAAACAGAACTCTGCCAAGCAGAACAGAGACCGCTCCAACCCAACAACTACAAACTACAGGGCACCTCTCCATTTGTATAAGGAAGAAAGTTGCGCTCAGAGTCTTCTTCATAGGTTTTTGTGTCGTTTCGATCAGTGGTTGTTGGTACAGCGCCACCACAGACGAAGGAGGGAACTGGTTTGGATTGTTTGACAGTGCAGTGCGAAAGAGAACCCCAGCAGCTGGAAATGGAAGGAATGTTGCCACTTTAATCTCCAACATGTTTTAGTTTTTTGTGTAACATACATTAGAACAAATGTATGTAAACTTTTGAATTCAAGAAAAGTTACCAAAAAAAAAAATAATAATAATGTTCCCGCTAAGTTTTACTGGCATTTAGCAAATGCAAATAATTTTGGTAATTCTAAGCTAAAACGACAGTGAGGAAAAAAATAGATATGTATATTTGTTCTGTGTTTTAGCTCTATGTGGTGCATTAATGCAAGAGGTAAAGATCGCCAGAACAATCTTCAGTATGATCAACAGAGAAATAAAACCAAAGTGAAAAAACAGACAGCACTGGGCACCTATATGTCATATGCTTGGTAGAGTGAAACGGCTGCAGGTGTCTTATATAAGCTAAGCAATAAATAAATTATATAAGTGACTGTTTGGCAGCATCGTCTAATGAGGCTACAAATACATACGCAGGAAGACGTGAGGTGGTGTAAAAGAAAGACAGGCTGAGAAAGTGTAAAAAAAGGGAAGAAGACGAGAAAGAGAGGGGGTGAGGTGAGAGGGGAAGAAGTGAAGGAAGAAGGTGTGGAGCGGATGGGGAAGGAGGGGAGAGGAAGCATGAATAATCCATCAGGGGATTCGCAGCATGGATTAAAATAAGGTGGGAGCCAAAAATATCCCAGGCTAAGGCAGCTTGGGCACCGACGCTGCAACGGAGCGCAGCGTGACGGAGGCCAGTCTACAGCTCAGGAAGTCAGACGTTTAGGGGGATGAGAAGGAGACGCTGGGATGTTTAAAACTCCTGGTGTCACCAAGACGACGGTCGAGACCTCCTATTCTACCTTAACACTAATTGTAGTTACTTTTAGACAAGCATCTGATTTTAGCTAAATACTTCATATCGATTTAGTGTTTTTATGCTATGCCTCGTTAAAGGCACATTTCATGGATTTTATGTAGTAGACCAAAAGAGGAGTTTCTCATCTTAAAATATTTCAAAGTACGTTTAGAATTAAGTTACCGAATGTCTTGTTCAAAACTGGGCTGATTTAAACAAGAGGGCATTAATTAGAGAATGTTTTTCTATGTGCATTTTTGAAGTGTTGAATAAGAAACGGTTGATGGAAAAGGATAAATTCAATGTAACTTCCTCAATTTTGCAGAAAAAAACTTTGTAAGCTTTTGACTTTTCTGAAAAAGTTAATATGGGGAAGGGAAGATGGAAGCACAACAGCCTCATAAGGCCTGATGTAGCGGACAAACGCTGCCACTGGTGGGTCTGTGCCTTACCAGAGGCACAAATTAACTCGGATACATTTCAAAGTCCAAATTTTCAGCTTGATTTGGACGACTTTCCATTTTACTGAGATGTGTGATGCATTCTTGTTTGCCACCTCTCCATCGTTTTTTAATGTTATGAAACATGGTGAAGGTAGCTTCATGCTGTGGGGTTGTCTTTAAAGAAAACTTGTTGAATATTTCAGACAACTCCAAACTCAGGCAAAGGTTCACCTTCCAGAGATGCTAACCTTCCACCAAAATTATAAGTTATGCATCCTTGTCCGCATACTTTAACTAAAATATGTAACACCAGGCTGCCTCTGAAACATTTAGCTTACGTTCTAGACAAACATGAAAACATTAGAAGAGATTTGCAACCTAACATTAGATGATGAAGTAAAGATGTCAAAACCTGTCTATGAATAGTTGTCACAAAAATGTGTATTAACAGATGTATTCGTGCCATTAAGAAACCCTGGCTGAATGCAGAGGTGCGCTCTCTGCTGAAAGCCAGGGATGCTGCCTTCAGGTCTGGCGACCCTGCTTTGAAAGACTGGTAATGACCCACATCAAAGCCACCATCACGTCACTGTGGACCCTCACCAGGTCGCCTACAGGAAGAACCGCTCCACAGAAGATGCCATTTCTTCTGTGGTCCACCTGCTCTCACCCACCTGGAGCAGAA
>CAEGAF010053704.1:0-11549 GCA_903067075.1 Micropoecilia bifurca
CAGACAGCAGGTAAAGCGGCGCAGCTACAAACACTCACCTGGATTAGCATGATGGTCAGAAAGCTAAACAAATAACCTGTAAAATGATTTAAGTCTTGGAGCTGCGATGTAAGACGCTGGTTCTGCTGTTGAACCGCTGCTCCGCTACAGGTAGTAATATTTAATATTTAGTAATATTTGACAGACGGAGCCACTTCTGCTCTACCTGGTAGTGACTCTCACACCGAACCTCTGCTTAAAGCTGCAGCATCTAACTTAAAAATATACATTTTACATATGTATTAAAACTTTCGATGTCCGAACACGAGACAGATAATCCCTGAAAAAATAATCAATCTCCTCCCTGATCTGCATAATTACTCCACTCAGTCAGAAACAGCCAATCAGAACTAGCAGTATCCAGCTAGCCGCCATGCTATCAGGAAGTTTTCATTCAGAAACTCTGGATTGTTTATTGTAATGGATCCTGTTTTTGCCTTTGAATGTTAAGTTTTATACTTGAATATTTTTGGCAATGTTTTGACATGGTTTTATTTTGGCTCTCTGCATTATTTAGCCTCTTCAGAGGCTCCATATGTTTTCAGTCTGTTTAATATAGTATTACCGATAGCAGTACAATTTGCACAATGCCCATTGTTTTTTTCTTGGAAAAAGTTATTAAAAACAAGTTTTTGTCTAAATTAAGGTGAATTTATGGTTCCTTTTTCCATATGTAACCAGTAGTGCTTATAATAAAAAAAATAATAATGATGTGATTGGTATCTGTGATTGGCCCTCATAGGTGATCGGAATCGGCAGGAATAAACCTGATCGGCACATATCTCGCTGTTACCAATATGTAACTCAAAAAATTGTCTCAAAACAACATTATCGTTTTTCGCAATAATTACAGGCACAATTTATTAGCCAGCAAAATTTGCTGTCTTGTCAAAATCTGTTATCTTGATTCAGTTCAAAGTTCCCCAACATTTAATGATGAAGATAGAAAACAATAGGAATCTGATTTAAAAAAAATCTAAATTATATTTGCTGAAGAGTTTTATTTTATTTAACCAACAATATTACCAAAAGTGAATTACATGTACAGGAATAAATAGTGAATGGCACATTTTCCCTTTTTAAATTTTTTTTTTTAAATTATAAATGTGTAATGTTTGAAAAACTTTGACTGGGTGAATGCATATTTAAAAGGACTGCAGCTCTCCTCATAAATACGTAAAAAGCCAAATCTGAAGCAGTCACAGAGAAGCCTTCCACCCGAGCCAAAATGCACGTTTCCGGAATAGGGCAGGAAAAGCTTCGTTCAATTTTTATGGCTCTTGGAGTCGGAGCAATCAGAGTCGCATTGAAACCGAATCAGCCGCTGCTTTGTCTGTGCTTGTCTGTCTTCTAATTCTCCAAAGAGTCATCATTACGTATAAGAAGGTTGCTTTTTTTCTTTTTGAATTACTTCCATTTTCACACTGCGATTCACCTCTGTGTCTGTTGCCAAGCAACTCCTTACACTTTGACAGTGTGCTTTCATGGTGTTGTGCGACTAAGAATTTACATTTTAATGCCACGCTAGAAACAGGTGCAGCTTTCTGAAAGTTTGACATCGTCGCATTTACTTATTTATTTTTCTATTCCACTGGTTACATGGTATTTATAGTGACCAGAGAGCAAAGTTGATTTTCTTTTCATTTTGATTTGAGCCATACGGCTCCTGCCCAGGGCGGCATGGCTCAGAGAGAAAACAACTATACCTCAGTTGCATGCTGAGTAAGTTTTCTATTGCTTACTTGCATGTCTAGTCAATTGGAATGGGAAGGATGTGCACATTGAAAACACTTTAAGAAAAATATTGCTGTATAGTGACTGATGATGTTGAATGCGGCACCAGATCTAAAGTCTATTCTGGTGTTTTTTTTAGGACTGCATACAATAATCTCTGGTTACAAAAAATTTATAAAATACTGATCAGACCTCAGGGAAATGCTTCTAGCATTGATTTGTTGGAAGCATTTTTTAAGCTTATTTGTGAGCAACATGCTGGTTGGACAATCCAGTAGAGTTTACTTTAATTGTAAAATCTGCTGTAATAAAGATTTCTGTAATTTGTCAGATTTAATCTAGATCAAATCAGAGAAATATGCTATTTGTATAATGTACCCGGTAAGTTATATAATAAAAAGGCCATGTCTTTGGTTGTGAATATATTGATTTTTTTTTTACTATCTTGCCATATAATTATACCTTAGCAGAACAAAAAGCCCCAAATAAAAGATTTCTACGCCCTTCCATCCGTGTGCGCAAATTTATCCATAGGTATGAAAAAGAAGTTACTATTTTTAGATAGACATTTAGTTTAAACCATAAACATCTTTAATTATTTATTCAGTTTTTATGTCAAGTTTGTTATCCATACCCCCTCACATGGTTTGAGCTAACCTGCACTAGAGAAGCTTTTCTGGCCCTGCACAGTCTCACTGGTTAAAGCGCCGCTGCCTACGTGCTGCGTGTGGAGTTGCTTTATTTACTCTCTCCGACAGCTTGATGGATGCACCGTGGGCTCACTGCTGTTTTAAATACTTCAGCTGTGTCTGTTTGAGTATTCTGCTGGAAAAGATAGACATGCTCCCTTGGTCTGTTTACCCGAGGCGGTGCTGGTAGCCAGGAAGGGCTGACTTTAAGCCGGCTCTTTATTCCTGAATTCATTTGTTTCCCACTTGGCCTTTACTCACTTATGTTTCAATCACTGTGACATGAACAAGGGGAAAAGGGGAAACCTTTACGGTTTAAAAAGAAGAAAGAAAAGAAAAATCACAAAATAAAAGGTAAGGCATGCTGATATTAGCAGGTTATTTGTCTTTCTTGTTGGCGTGGGGAAGAATCATCATCTGCTTTCAGCCAGTTGACACAACACTGTTGTGTCACTTTATGCTCTGCACAGTCAAAGAAAATCACAGCCATTCCTCCCGTTAGTCCAGATTCTGTGGACCCAGAATGCCCTGCGCTGTAGTTCACTTCCTGCGGATGCCGGTCCGCTTGGCATCCACATGTGCATTTGAACTTCGACTGAACCAAGACAGAGGTTTTTAGGAGGACCACTGTTCGATTATAGCTCCCTAAACAAACCAGACATTCTAGACCAACAAACTACAGGTGTATTGTGTGAAAACAACCTAAGGCATCTCATTAAAAGCATGAACATTCTTAGTGATATTGAAACCAAAGCTTTTTTAAACACTTGCCTTCTCAAAACATCTCAACCTTCCTTTAAGCTCAACATATAACCCAATTGATAAAGAATATCAACTTAGCAAATCCTTTGGCTAATTCTTAAAAAAAAAAAAACAGACTAGCTTTGCCTTTCTACGCAATTCGAGACGAATTGCAAGCAAGACGAATGCCCAAGACATTTTATTGCTGGTGTAGATGTCTTGGTTCTAATCCCCACAGGACGGCTTACAACAAACCTGATTTTGGGAAAGATTCATCGAGCTGGAATGTTTTATACATTGTATTCAAACGTTACCGAGCCTCTTTATGAAGCAAAGTGTAGAACAGTGGGAAAGTTTCTACCAGGCTAAAAGAAGACCAGCTTAACTTTCAAAACTAGAACGTCTCTTACCAGAACTATTACTGTTATATTTTGGATCAGGTGATCCAGTCACATCCTTCTAAATTCACTGAACCAGCTGTGTCAAAGTCTGCCTCTCAGTATGCAGCTCAGAACTGCACCTACCTTTTCCTCTTTTGCTCCTGTTTCGCCGTCCTCAGCACTGTTGAGGATTGCATTGCATGTGTTAAATGAGGAAGTCATCGTGCATTTTAATTAGGCGCAGAGCTTTTGGGGAGGTGGCTGAAACGGCTCAAGTTCTCCAGAGAAACCCATGTGACAAATCCTGTTAGAACTTTGCACGACATATAAGCCGAAGCATTTACTGGATTATCGCCAGCTGTCAACTGCAAGGGCGTCATGTGACACTACAGGTGGAAGATCCATCTTCAGCTTTAGAACAACACATACAGAGGTACTCCTTATCTGACTGGATGCGGCTGTTACCACAGAAACAATCAACGGATGTACAAGGTTTACAGATTAAAGCCGTAAAAAAAAGAAGATCTCATAGAAAACACTCAAGGGGCCAGTGGTGCTTTCTTATTAAACATGACCACAAAGGTCGGCAACATTTAATCACAGTTAGGCCTGATGAATCCTGGCTGTCAAGCCAGGTGAAAAGGTGGAAATGCAAGTAATTACTTTTCCTGATCAGCCGGTTTGACACAAAGTCGGTCCTAATTAAAGACGATAAAACAGAGAATCAAACCCTTTGTAAACTGTTGTGCTGATCACATTAGCCACAGATTTGCAATGCATTGAGAGACAACTTGACTTTTAGAACTGCCAGTACTGATTGTGGTGAAATGCCTGAACACTGGGTGGAGTGTTGGTGGAGAAAACATAAACTCAAACTTTACCAGAACTTACTTAGTAGATTTCTTTTTCTCAGTGCTCCCTACAGAATAAATTATTCTTATTTAATCCAAGCCTCTGGTTCAGTCTCAGGAATAATGTAGAAAAAATAAATAGTCTTCTCCTTAAACCATTGTCTTCGTCTTTAGCGATATTTAACAGCTCAGCTCATCAACAGAGGACGAAATGAGCTTCAGACGATCATTAACGCACTTGCACTTATGAAACAAATCCTGATGGAGGGTTCTTGTAGTAGCAGATGAATGTTATGGATGACAGGCCAAATGTTTCTGTTGGCAGACATGGAGGCTGGTAAATCAAGAGATTGATTAGTGTTTGGTGACATGTCGACACAGCAGAGTGGAGAGCAGGGAATTAAATGCAGACTGATGTGCCGCACAGTGAGATGTTAAGCCATAGTCACTAAGCGGTATATGTAAGACATGAAAAGGGTTGGTATTATAGAGCTGTCAGGAGCCATTACTGTAATCACGCTTTGTTTGACACATTTAAATGGGAACTAAGTATGACCTGCTGGTGAATCTGCTTCTGGAGGGGCGATCGATGTCAGGAGATTTATGACTGGGGGCTGGAAAATATTTTAGCGCTAAAGTACAACGGCAAACTAGTGTCATTGTACATGTAAAAAGAAAGAGAGGAAAGTACATTTTTGCCAAAAAACCCCCCTGAAATTTTGAGATTAATCTTGAAAAGTTTCTAGAAATAAACTTGGAAATCTCTGAGTTAAAAGTAATTTTTTTTACTTTTAAAACTCAGAAAAATTCCAAATGTCAAAAATCTTTGACTTCTGGAACTCAAAAATTGTTAGGGTTTTTAAAAAAATTTTTTTTTAGAAAATTTCTGAGGTTAATCTCAACATTCCTCAGTTTTTTCTGGCAAAATTTCAACTTTTCAAGCTCAGAAATTCCATGTTTTTCGGGGGTTCAATCTCAAAATTTTAGAGTGTTTTCAGTGGAAATGTTGTCCTCCTTGCTACTTGACATTAGATTTAGAATTCCTCTGTCATTGTACAGGCACAACGACATTTAAAAATAGCTATTCTTAATTGCAGTGCAAAATAACTAAATAAGTATTTTTAAATAAATAATTGACCTGTTCTTGGCTGAGATTTGCCAATCAGCCAATCAATGAGCATACTTTTTTCCTGTCTCCGATTGGCTGTACCCCAAGAGTGGAGATAAAAATAAGTGTAGATGTTAGCCTGTACGCTAGTGCTAAGATCATATTAATTAAAGCATGTTATATTTGGTGTCTGAAGCATTTTAAAGGTGGATTTCAATCCATGTTCGTACTGTTTTTACGTTGTGTTTTATTTCCACCCGCCCCTCACTGAAAACATCCATCTCATATTCATCTGAACACTTCCCTCCATCTCACTGTTTACATATTCATTACTCTCCAGTGCATTGCATTGCTCTGTTTTCTTCGTTCCCTCGACTTCATGCGCCGACACATAAACACACACACAGACACACATCCAGCCTCGGCTGGTGCCAACTGGAAAAAGCCCAACTCATCTGCAGGCCTCTTTGTTCAGTAAAGTTGCCACTCTCAAAGCGATTATGTTTCATTACAGTGGAAAGGGGAGAACAGGGTTTCCTGGCGCCTCAGGATCAATAACCCCACATCCTGTTCTGCAGACAAATCCCAAAACACACAAACACACGCAGCCGCTCTCCTGTTGTCTCTTTTGAGTCTACTGCTGCTGACTCTCCTTGGAGCTGAAGAATGATTCTTACTGTTTCTAATTTGCTGATGTGTCTGTTTAATCATTTCCGCCAGCTGGGTTGTCAGTCTGTGATGGAGGCAGCAGACTGGTGCTGCAGGTTAAAGGGAAAAACGTTGTTATTTTTTAAAATCTGTTCTATCAACCTGCTAAGAAAATCAACCTCTTTGGCTAAACCTAGTATATTTACATAATGCATGCGTGTTGATTAATCTGCATTGACACCTTCATGAAATAAATAAAATTTTGAATTGGGTTGCATCTCATCAAACTATCCAGTCAATAAAGTTAATTCTGCCTCAGGAGGAACATCTTACGACCACAAACCTGACCCAGAACACATACTTAGCTGCTGCTGTGAACAGGACACAAGAACATCTCAGTAGTTGCACAACAAGTTCTAAAAATCTGGATGCATGAACACAGTCAATTTATGAATTACCAACTTCTCTGCTAGATGTGGGAGTCTTATCTGCTGCTATTAGAGCTGCTCTTCAACTCAGAAGACGACTCTGGCCGCTATCAGGTTGATTAGGATTTATCGCTCAGTCTGCCTCTGGCGGAACTTCAGCAGGCAACAAAAAACAGCAAGAAACAGATTCTGTGAATTCCAGCTCGTTTCTCCATCTTGTTGCTTTTTATCTCACCAGACAGGAGATGAATAATTGATCTTTTGGGTTTTCAGCTTGAAATTACAAAAATATGCCTCGTTATTGTAAGAATTTGTGTTCATGATAAATGTGTGGGCTTTTATTTGTTTTTGCAATACGATGCAAAGAGCACTATACAGGAAAAACAAAAGGAAGACACGAATGGTTCAACCAAATGTACAGTTTGGGAGGAACAGCAAACTGAATGTATTTATCTTTGAAAGCTGTAGTGGCAGCATTATCCTCAGGGTAAGGAGCTAAATAGAGGCTGTAAAAGACTCGAGATGGAGGCAGGACTGTTGCTTTAGATCGAGGCAAATGTATTTGAATGGTTTAGTCAAAGCCCAAGCAGAAATCCTACTCCAAATCTGTGGCAAAACATTCAAACTGATACTAACAGATGCTTTTAGAGAGTTTGAACAATTTTGCAAAGACTATTTGTTCATTGTGGGCGAAGTGAAAAAACAAGGTAGGGTTTGTATGTGGAAAACATACAACCCCTCCACACCCCACGTTTTTAATTAGATTTTTAATTGAAAGGAGTTTAAACAACCTGGTGTCAGTAGCTGATTTCTCTGACCATATAATTGCGTCATTTGACATTTGAAAAATAAATTTGCTTAATGGAAACACTGCAACTTTGAAGAAACTCTCGTTTCTTGATAAAAAGCTTTTGCATTAAGAAGACCTGGGTTTCCTGGCCTTATTGAAATTGGTGCATTTTTGCAAAACTGCAATGGAAACACTTTTGTCCCACCATGATCAATAACTGGATGCAAACCACGAAGAAGAAGACGACAGGAAGTGGTCGTAGGACGATGCCGTAGAATGTTATTTTAATGACTTAAAGTGTGAACGAAACTATCATTTTTAGTGGAAACACCACAACTGCGAAATTGTAGGTTTTTTTTTACATTAGTGGAATATCAATACAGCTTTGCACACATTTCTACTGTCTTCCCACCTGACTGCCATGCACTCTTTTGTGTTGATCGATCACAAAACGTTCCAATAAAAAAACTGAATTTTGTGGTTGTAACATGACAAAATGTACAATTGAACTGTACAAAGGAAGGGAATTCAAATGCGGGGAGAGGTGTTACTGAAAAAAGGAAACAAAAGGAAAGGTTTAAGAAAGAAAAAAAAAGGATGCCTGCCTCCTCAACCCAAAGTGGGAGTTATTTCCACAGGAGACTTTAAGCTTTCTCTGCTTCCCATTCTACTTTTAGAAACTCTGCAAATCATAGCTAAGCCTTCACTCTCAGAGCAAAATGCTCTGTTGGGATAATACCGTATTACGAGGTGTTAAGGAAACGATGTGAGAAGGATTTCAAATTTCCACACAGCACTTCACAGCAGAGGGAAGTTTGGAAAAGAAGGAATTTTTTTTAATGTTTGCTGTAGCATCTTGGAACGTATTTATCTGTGGCTTTTGTGGTTGGGTGAAAACGTTCTCACTTAAACTTCACTCACGTGTTACAATTGATGCATCTTGCTTGACGTTGGAAAGGAGAGAGATGACATTGGAGTCTATCCCAACAGGTGAAAGGTGAGCTTTCAACACAGACTGGATGAAAAAAAAAATAATAATAATGATAAAAGTCAGAAATGTTGAAAAAAATGTGGCAAATTTAAATCAGTACACTCATGCAGCTCTGATTCATAAAAAATTGTCAATGGTCCTGTTTAGCTGAGCGGCCTGAGCATTACAAATAAAAACTGTGTCAAATAAAAACTGTCATCGACCCAAAACGCAGCATTAAATTTAAGCCAGAGATGAGTTTGAACATATTTAAACAGGTTTAAACTCACAAGCAAGGACTCCGGGAAAACATACATGAAGGAAGTAAAATTAGCAGAGTAACAGGAACATGGAGCAACAGAGGATAACGGGAAAATAATGAGACTCGAGCAAGAGAGTGAAAGAGCCAGTGCCGTAACAATAGACTGGGGCTGTTGCAGGTGTGAGAGCATAAGCCGCATGGAGGGGAGGGAGAGAGAGGGAATGACCCAGAGGGGGGAGCGAAAGTAAGCAAACAGGGGAAGTAGGAAAATTAATCTTACTGGCTGAGTTTAAATTACAAATATACACAAAACGTCGTCAATATTCCGCTAATGTTGAAAAAACACAATTTGGCCGTTGGAGTTTTTCTATTAAAATCGCACCTAATTAAGTTCGCTGACCAAAACACACTCCACCGTCGTTCTCCATCTACTTCCGGTCGTCTTCCTCTTCGTGGTTTGCGCCAGCTGTAATATCCGGTTGTTGGTCATGTGACTTGTGTAATCTGAAAACAGTGTTTCCGTTGCAGTTTGGCGAAATAAAGCAATTTATATACGGCTAAAAATAAAAAGGAAAACTAACTCATCCTGGCCACAAACTAAGCACAAGGAATAAATATCGAACATAATCTAACTAAGCTAAGGGCAGACTGAACTAAGTTAAACAGAAAAGGGCAGATCTAATAAAAATAAGAAAATAAGGGACACTGGTCAAATGAACAAAACCCAGAAAAATATCAGGAACATAAAGATTCTTCTGAAAATTATTAAATGTAATTAACTTACCTTAATGGTAGCATAAAGAGAATCTTGGTGTGCATTTTGCAGGAACACAGATTTCACTTAATTTCATCACTTGACTGTAAGCGTGTGGAGAGATGCCAAAGCTGGATTAGTATTCATGCGCGGTCCATTACGGCCTCTTTTCTAGAACCCGCCCTACTCCACTTCATGGCTCCATAAAGTGTCGTTAATGTCCCACCTGAATTGCAGGTGCCGTGGAGAACAAATAGAAAACGGGCGGCTTTTATTGTGCGAGAAATGATTCCATTTATTCAGCAGGGATAACACTTCAGCTGTGTTCAGTTCACCAGGTTCAAGTTCTGTTCATACGACGATTCATACTGCAGTGTGCTGAGCACTTTGCTTTGTTGTTCTCACTCTGTGGAGCTGAATTCTTACGTTCCGTGAACGCAACTCAGCTGTGAATTGAAAGAGAGACCAGACGAGCCTCGCGCATTTTATTTGTATAGCACATTTCAGAAGCAAGGCATTTCAAAGTGCTTTACATAATTAAAACAAAAACAGCATGACAGTGAATAAACAGTTAGAAAGACAAAGAGAATTAAAAAAAAAGATTAAAAAAGACAAAAACATTAAAACCTGCACCCTTTGTAGGTGCACCTCAGAGTTTTAGTTAAAATGCCATTTAACAGGGATTCTCACACCTCAGAGTTTTAGTTAAAATGCTTTTTAACAGGGATTCTCACACCTCAGAGTTTTAGTTAAAAAGTATTGATTCACCTAACTGGGTTGTTTTCCTGGTGGGCTTTACATAGACGCTGTGAAAGAGAAATAAAAAGAAATTAATAAATAAATGAAAATTAAAGGTAAAAACATTAAAACATTTAAAAAAAACATCAAGACATCAAAACCCGCAATTTAGCCATGAGCAAACAGGTGGGTTTAGATTTAAAGGCACCTAATGTTTCCGCTGTTTTACAGTTTTCTGGAAGTTTGTTCCAAATTTGTGGTGCGTAGAATCTGAATGCTGCTTCACTGCAGATAAACATCAAGATCCGGTGATTTTGGGAGTTTCCTGATTTGGTTCCTATCCACAAAAGAGAGTTCAGCCTTATTATGCTGCTGACAGAACAACATAATCAAATCAGTCACAATCAAACCGAGCTGTGGCTCATTATAATAAGTCAGAATGAAATAAAAATTATCATTTATATCAGTAATTCAATTCATTTCTATTAATCCTGGAGATTCCAGCTATCAGCTTCCGTTCAGTTGGTCATGAAATTAAAAAATGCGACATACAGTCGATCTGATGATAAAAATAGTAATATGTCATGGAACTGTTATGGCCAACATGAGGATGATAGGGAAGACTGCTGACTGTCAGTACAAGTCACAAAACGGTAATGATAAATAACCTGGGTGTAATAGAATGTTGAGTGGAAGGACAAAGTGTGGCAGGAAAAAGAAAAAAATAAAGGTGCGGAAGCAACAGGACCATCAGGCAACCTTGAGAGGATTGTGAATCAAAGTCCATTCAAGAGCTTAAGGAAGAATCACAAGGCATGAGAAGACAAACTTCACCTTTTTTTTGTTTGAGTTCTTTTTCGGGTAAAATTAAAGTTTGTGCTTAATCTGGAAATCAAAGTCCCAGAATCTGAAGGAAGAACGGAGAGAGGCATATAATTCAAGCTGCTTGAGGTCCAGAGTGTAGTTTCCACAGTTAGTGATGATTTGGCTAACCAAATTGCTAAATTAAAAAAAATTTAAATGCAGGTTTTGAAGTGGCCTAGTCAACATCCAGATGTAAATCTGAGATAAATGCTGTGCCAAACAAGTTCTTTACTGCAACATATATTTACTCAAATAAAAGTAAAAAACGTTATTTTGTAAAAACGCTGTTTGATCAACGTTTCATAACATCTGATTTAATGTATAAAACTGGTGTCATTCTCCACAGAAAAACAGAAAATTATGCGCACATTTTGGTATTTTAAAGACACAATTATATAAAAACATACTGATAAATAATATAATTACAAAATAACAAATTCAAACATAAGATATACTTTTCCACATAATGTTTTCCAACGTAACATGAAAGGTTTAGGTAGTTTTAGTGATTTCCAACACAGAAAATAAAACTACAAAGATTGTGAACAAACAG
>CAEGAF010053734.1:0-14669 GCA_903067075.1 Micropoecilia bifurca
TTAAGTAAAGTACAGATACACGAAAATTGTACTTAAGTACAGTAACGAAGTACTTGTACTTCGTTACTTCCCACCACTGGTTAGTTGTTTATGACTGATGCAGTCAGTCTGTGGCGAACTAAAAAGCTAACTCTGCTAACACTAAAGCGCTAATCAAAAATGCTGGTTCACCTAATGGTGGAGCGCTAAACGCTGGAGTTTTAGAAGACTGCAACCTTTGAGCACTAATTTTTAAATCTACATGCTCTTAGATATTTTGGTTATGTTTGCATCTTGTTCTCTGCTGTTTTAGTTTACTCCTGTGTTTTTCTTGTTTGACTTGGTTATTATGGGAGAGAAAAGTCTTCAGCCACTTCAAAATAAGAGCATAAATCGACCAAAATGACCAAAACTTCAACACAAATGTCAGATTTTTTTATTCAAAACAGCCAAGTAACTTAGCGCTTTAGTATTTATTCTGAAAAAAAAAAATTAGGGGAAGCTCAGTTCGCTAAATGTTTTCAAAGGCAGTAAAAACGCAAAAAAAAATTGGCTCAACTGTTGGCGTTTTGGTTACGTTACTGAGTTTAGCGCTTCATGGTGGAGATGAGATCAGGCTGGTAATAATTAGTCCATAATAATATTTCTTCTGACTCCGGAAACAAAAAGCTCCTGGAAAAAGTGCGACCTTCCCCTCGGGATGGAACCAGAAATAGGCTGTTGGTGGTGGGTCTCCACAGGACAAAAGCGGTGATAGATTTTTAAACAGAGTGGCTCCCAGGGCAGGATAATAAACTCTGATCCATTTGGAAAATGTGCATGAAAACCTCTAGTCTATTTACCAGACTCCATTAGTCAATTACGCCGCTCTCTCTCTTTCTCTCCTGCCTGTTATCTGCTTTCAGACTGATGTCAAGTGGCTTTTATGCAACTTTTTAGTGTTTTTTTTTTTTTTTGGAAGACCTGGTTTATTTGCATCAGCTCCATCACTGTGCTCAACTCTGTGCCGCAGATACAAATGAGCAGATAGATGTGACTCAGGCTAAGGATGAGGCTCAATCATAGCCGTAAGCAAAAGCAATAACCTACAATTGTGCCTTTTATGGAAAGCACGACTGGTACAATGTGAAACAATCCCTCGTTTCATGATACTTTGCTGCCATGCTGCTAGACTTTCATGTCCTATTTGACATTTAGAAGTGATGTTAGCCCTCCTAAATCTGATCTGTGGGTTATTTAGGAAAAATAAAAAGTGCTCAGCTTATTGGATAAACTCGGAGAACAACTGTTTCGATCTGTGCTTTACTGGGAATGTGTCAAAAAGAAAACAATTCCTTCAGCTTTCTAAAAGATGACGAAGTAAAAAAGGATCTTTTTTTTATTTGATCCATCGACGACCACTTTGCTCAAACCTTTAACACTCTACCGTGAACATCACATATTTCCCCACCACAGATGTTTACGGCGAATAGTTTGTTCTCTGTCTCCGCCGTCCGTCCCTTTAACATTCACCATGTACATCACAGCGCCTGTCCCCCGAGGGGCGGAGCCAAGAAATGACACATTATCGCCCTTCGCTTCCACTCAGACGTGTTGGAGCATTTTATCGCACCTATCAGGATGCATCGCCAACATACGAACTCATCTCCCCTGCCTCTCGCGGGAAGGACGCGGCTGTACGTGTCCTCAGCACAGACAAACATCTAGATTTAACACCCCGACAAATGAACTAACACATGCAGCCATCCACTCAGATTCAACAGCCTCTTTCTCTCTCCCGAATCGACTCCCTTGGGGACGGTCGGACCCCGATCCCATTTAATTAAATGGGTCTCATCGTTTGCACCGAGCCCCTAATCAGTTTCAACAGCTCCTTTTGCTCACTGCTACCCTTTACGCCTGAAGGGACTCTGGCTCGGTGTGTTTCGAACAGATCGGGCGAGTTAAGCGCAGAGGATAAAAGCACCAATGCGAATCATCTTGTTGACACCGACTTGGAGAAAGTTTTAACAGGGAGAGAGGAAGGAGGAAGTGGCTCATCCTGACAGGCGACGAGTGACGGGAATACGAGTCTGAGCAGTGAAGGGTGGGGGGGGGGGTTGGCTGTTGTTTTGTTTTTGTTTTCCACCTTAGAGTGAAAAGAACTAAAAGGGACAAAAATTTTAAGGATATCGTAGTGCGACTCCGTTGTGGGACGGGAACGTTTGGATGAATCCGCCGTCTCTACGTTTCCGTTTGGAGTTTGAAAGTGTTTTTCTCTGCAGGCTTTAGCCGATCTCAGGCCAGACCTGCAGGTTCTCACAGCCAGAAGCTGTAACGTAATTGTGAAGTGGAGGAAAAGTAATGCATGGGTTTCAATATCTTTTGTTTACTAAACCTCATCTGAAACCGATGGAGGTGGCTGAAGGACTCGTTGTCGAAGGAGAAACGTTGGAGATGGGCACCGTCTATCTCCAACATCTTCAGTCAGAGGCTTCTGCTGAAATGTACATTAAATGAAACTGGTGACAAAAATATATGGTTTTTGAGGTCACCAAAGGTCAACCAGCTAGTCCACATTTCACAAAATCGAACAAAATACTGTGTCGATCAGCTTTGTGCAGTGAAAACTTTTGTTTGCCATTACAATTTTTCAGAAGGAAAAATATTAGATCAATTTTGTCACCAGAGACAAAATTGATATAATTCACTTTTGCTGTTTTTTGTCAGTTTTTGTAGCAAAAAATTTTTTAGCACAACAAAATCTGTTTCTCGTAAACAGCTGGTTGACCTTTGATGACCTCTGAAATCATTTATTGATCTCTTTAAAACAAACTATCACAAACGTTTGACACCAATTTCACTTGATTTGAAGAAGGAGGGGTACGGGGGGGCTTACTTCACCCCAGAACGACTCCAGGCTCCTCAGAGTCGTTGCGGTACTGACTGCTACAGGAGATTCTGGCTGCCAAACGGCAGCATCCACATCGACACCTTGAAGCGTTGCTCTTGAAACTAAAATGTTTTTCATCTGAAAGTTAAAGTGCGACCCAGTCGGATCAGTAAAACTCCTTCTCTCTGTCAGTGGCGTTATTGTCTCCTCTGAGTCTGAGTCACTCCTCCTGCAGCGCCGTGTGTCGGCTGTTATTAACGAAGGTAGGTGGGTTTAAACGGAGCGAGACAAGCATGTGTGTTTGTTCCCATGCAATCACGCAAATCAAAGAAAGCGTTCATCTTTCTCTCTCTCTCTCTCTCTCTCAATGTGCGGATCACGTTTTGGCTGCTCCACCTCCACCTCCATCGTCTTCCTCTCTGATTCTTCTCCTCCCACCTTTTGAGCTCGTTATGAGGAAGTCTGTGCCCTTTGCTGCGTCGCTCCGCCCGGTAGGAGCGTCGCTGCACATGCACACAGCTGGTTGTTTGCGTGTGGATGTGACTCTCTCTCTCTCTCTCTGTCTCTCCCCCCTGCGGTTCCTGCTGTAAATCGGATCGCGCTCGGCTTCTGCCGGCTTCCCAGTGTGACTCAGCCTCACGTCTATTCGTGTCTCTCTCTGTCGTTCTTTTCTACAACGTAACTCGTCTTCGCTTTCATTCCACACCTTGCCTTGTTTTCCTCTTTTATTCCCCTTTACTCCCCAACAGTTCACATTTGCTTGAATCACTCATTTTTATTTGTCCATCCATCTTGATTTTAACTCTTCCTTGTCCTCTGTTCTCTTTCCTCCACCTTTAATTTTCTGACTCGACACCTTGCTTTTTGCATGTCTATTTCTGGTCTCCATCTTTCTCTCCCCATGCCAGCATCACCTCCCCCTGGTTCTCATTATCCGTCTCCCTCTCCTCTCTCTCTCTCTCTCTTTCTTTCCCTCCTCTCCATCTCTGCTCCGACTCCTTCTATTCCCGAACCTGTCCCACCCACGTGTGCATATGGGAAGGCAAGGACCCGAACAAACCTGCACACACAAGCAGATGCATCCTTAGATGAGCTACTTTCTCGATATAAAAAAATAATAATAAAAAAATGTTTGGGAACATTAGAGATACTAACACAGCTTATTAAGAGTTGAAACTGTTCTTGTTGCTTCATCCAGGTGCTTTTTTTTGTTTTTCTTTTACTCCTTTGAAGCAAAAGGAAAAACCATTAGGCGATGACATAAAAAACAAAAGTTTCTTATTAACCAGGCTAAGATGCGAGACGCTTTGCTCCTGCCCTTGATCTTTGTTGTGTCGGCGAACTCGCGTTTGCTGTCAGTAATGATCTCCACTACAGCGGGGAAAGCAGACCAGATGTTCCCTGGAACGAAGCTGCTTTTTGAGGCTGCAGCCTCGCAGGATAAGCTCTTCAGTCGGTGATGTGATCAAACTGCAACAAGTATTTAGAGAAACGTGTCTGTGCGATTACCTCCTCTTCTGTTCGAGGTTTATTCAGTGCAACATGATGAACTCCTGTTAGCCTTGTAGTTTCTGCACCAATAAATTGCAGACAGATGCTCTTGTTTAGTTTTTCCCCTTCTTTTTTTTGTGGTGGGTTAAATGAGTTTTTATGTGTAGTATACTTACTAACACTACATTTCTTTTGTCGCATATCATGATATCACTCATTAGCTGTGATTCTATCCAATTGTGATGCAAATTTTAAGCAAACTTTTATAAAATGCTGCAAAATTGAAGAAAATAGAAAATGCAGATTAGGTTTGGAGGGAATCAATCAATCAGGCGACACAAAGTGACATTTAGGTTGTAATACACAAGACAGAATTTCCTGACTAGCATAAGTCTCACATCTCAGAAAAATGACGAGTTTCTCCCTCTGAGCTGGAGGCATGGACCTTGAAATTTCTCAGAGTTTCGTGTGTCTGGTAAGGCGTCGACCCTCTGGTGGATGGGAGAGTTTGTTACGTCAGAACTTATCCAGCAAACGCGTCTCCATTTCCCCTATTAGCAAAATTACTTTTTCTTTTATTCTATGAACTACTGACATGTCTCTGAAAGTCCAAGCAAAAATGTCGTATTTATTTGCAGAAAATGAGAAATGGTTCATCCATCCATCCATTTTCTTTACACCGTTCTCCCTAATGGGGTCAGGAGAGTTGCTGGTGCCTCTCCAGCTGATGTTCCGGGCGAGAGGCGATGGTCACCCTGGACAGGTTGCCGGTCCGTCGCAGGGCAACACAGAAACACACAGGACAAACAATCATTCACACACACACTCACACCTAGGGGCAATTTGGACAGACCAATTAACCTGACAATCATGTTTTTGGACACATGCACAGGGAGAACATGCAAACTCCATGCAGAAAGATTCTGGGCTGGGAATCGAACCCAGAACCTTCTTGCTGCAAGGCAACAGCTCTACCAACTGCGTTACTGTGCAGAGAAAGGGTTCAAATAACAAAAAAGATGCAGTGTTTTCAGGCCTCAAATAATACAAAGAAAACAAGTTTATATTAATTTAGAAACAATAGTGCTAATAAAGAGTTCAGAAATCAATATTTGGTGGAAAAACCATGAGGTTTTCAATTGGGGTCAGTGCAGTGGGCTCTTAATTTTTTCCAGAACTTTACATGTTTGTATTGTAAAATTATCATACTTACTTTTCACATTTTTAAAAAATCTCTGTATGCTTTTCTAACATTACTGTCCATTATCATTTTTCTGTTAACCCCAACCCCTTTCTGTTACTGTTTGACTGGAACTTCCCCACAGAGAAACCATGAAGGTGGTTTCTACTACTCTATTGTCACCCACTTCACCCGAAATGTCAACGAAATCCATCAAAGTTTGGGGTTTTTGTCGAAAGAAAACGTGACAAGTTGGTGAACACGGAGCACTTCTGTGCCTGGTCTCCTGTTGAGATCCAGAGAAAGAACCAGACTCGTCTCTCCGCAGCTGAAGGTGGAGGGCAGCTTCAAAAAGACAGAAATTGAGTGCATGTCTTGAAGGAGCACAAAGAGAGAGCTGGGTCCTGGAGTGCTGCGCGTTATGGAGTGGAAGAGGCTGCAGATGGAGGTGTGGTGGGTCTTGCTTTTATTGTGGGGAGAAAATATAGAGGTAACAATCGAGAGAGTCGCAGAGGGGGAGAAGGTTTTCAGTCCTCCGAAAACACTGAGGCTCTCTGGAGAGACGGAGCGGCAGATTGAGTCAGAAGTGGCACGACGGCCGAAATTGAAAGTGGAGTATCTGCGGCACTTTGAAAACCACACGCCGGTCGCCATATGACACTCGGGCTGAGGGAGGCATTTCTTCTCGGTCAGAATCGTCTGCTGCTCAGCCCATCATTACCTGGAAAGCCCCACTTCTTCCCCCCCTGAGCCTCTTCCTGCACAAACCGCTTCCCTCCCCGCTGGACGGAGGGCAGAGCTGCAGATTAGAGAGTCAGAGGCAGGTGCCTGATAGCCGGCCAGCAAAGCCGGAGACATTCCTCATCCGCTGCGCCCAGTGTTTCCTCTCCGTCCATCTTTTCTGTCTCTGTGGTCTGCTGAGGCTCAGTGCTGCTCACTGGAGATAGCGGGACCCACGGAGGAAGGCCAATCCCTCCTCCACTGCCTCCCCTCCTTCTCCCAGCACTTTGTGTCCTTCATACCCTTTTCTTTCTCCTTTTTTTTGTATTTGAAACTCTCCTCTGCAGGCCTTTCCTACCAGCGCGGCGTTGGCTCACGGCAGGATCCTGTAGGGACTCCTATCGCACCACACATGCACAGAGAAGCAGATTCCATTGAAGCCAAACACTCATCCCCTTATACATATGCACAAAACTTGTAAATGCACGACCCCCAGAGAAGGAGGTGGGAGCTATATTTGTTGTTTCGTTTGTTTCATGTTCCATTTTCTCCATGAAGCGTCGGCCTCTGTGTTGTTCACCTCGGGGACGGCGGTTCTAATCTCTCTGTTCCCTCTTGTTTCAGATTGTTTGGTTGTTTTTTTTTTTTGTTTGTTTCTCTTATCTGCTGTCAGATTAGTTTTCGTACCCGACACTTTGAACCGGGATTTTATCGTCTCAGGCAGTTCTGGACCTTCATTGGCGGGGAACAAACAAACAAAAACAACCCGAACAAGAAATGAGTTTGAATTAATTGTGGATTTCGTCTAATCTGCTTCGGATTAAAATGGGTTTCGTATCTAGTCTGATTTCAGCTCTTTCCAAGTCTGGATGAGTTTATGGAAATAAAATGAGGGAAGAGACGTGTTTGTTCTCCATTTCATTGCTCTTACTTATTTCCTCTTTTAGTTCCTCGTTGGTCTTGCGCTTCCTTTCTATCCTCCTTCCCTTACTTTATTTGTGCCTTCAGTTCTTAGTTCAGTGTTTCTACCTGCTTCTAGGTAATAACTAAAAATTTGCGACCAAATAGTTTCGTTTGAATTGTTGCATCTCCAAATTTTGGAGCACCATAAAAGGACAAATGATTTGTTCCCTTTGGAAGAGAAGCAGCAAGTGGATCAACTGGATTGTGTAATTGAGGCGAGTAGCGGCTTGCTAATGATTTCCCACATGTAAAGTAATTATTTTACTGCCTTGAAGAGGAAGAAACCAGACAGACGACTGTTTGGACTTTAAAGCTGAGGGATATTAACTGTTTGGTCTTTTTTTTTTTTAAGCAAAATGTGAAAGAGTGCAGATTTCTGCAAGTTAGTCTGCACAAATATCCCTGGAAGACGACCCACCGAAAACCAGAAAACTGAAGAGTCTTCCAAGTTTTCTCAAGAAAATCTCAAATGAACCATTTATCTACTGCTAATAAACTAATTCTTTCTCGTCTTTGATTAATTTGTGGCATTCATCCTGTTTAATGCCACTAATTCACTCCTCCTTCTCCGTCTCTACGACTCCTAATTGCTCTGCCCGTTTCTCTTCCTCCCTCCATCTCTAGATATCCATCCCGGCGCCGTTATCACCTGTTCCCCTCCCCGCCTGCTTCCAGCTGTGTTGCTGCGTCGCCGTCCGCGCCACCGACCCCAAATTGCTCTAACAGCTGAAACGCAGCCACGAATCTATCTATAAATCAATCGCGCCGTCACCTGCTGGCGCTCCTCTGTGCAAGGCTGCATTCAGCGCCACGCCTTTCATTCGCCTCCATTTTTCCTGCTCCCATCCTTCCGTTCGGCGGTTTGGTCTCCCTGCAGTCGCTCACAATCTGCTTTGTTTGTTTTTTTTTATCTGTGAGCACAGATGCAGGTGCATCAGCAGAATATCTGCTTCCTTGAGTGTTTCTCCATTTAGCTAGGATTGCATCCCCCCAATATTGTCTTTATTTGTCAAAAGACTCGCTCCCGCTAGGCCTCTTGTAGTTTTTTTCCATGTCAAACATTTGTTTGTTTTTTTTTTTTGCTTGGCTCCTATTTCACTACTTACTTCTTACATCAGAGGTTCCTGGTCATTTCACTGTAAGCTAACATCATAATGTAACTGAAATAACAGCATAAATAGACTCAGATGCACAAAAGTGTTTTTTTCTGATTCTACATTCGCATCTTTAACTGTATTTTATTGATGTATTTGTAACATATTGACACAAAGCAGTCAAAAACTTAAGTAAAACATAAAAAATAAGGTTCTTCGTTTTTTTAATGGAGTAATTTCAAGTATTTACACTTTTCAGATATTAATTGAATACTTATACGTTAAACAGTGTCCTAGGGTCCACTTGTGTGTAATTTATTCTCAGTACAAATCCACTTACCCACTCAGAAAACATTAGTAAATAAGCATCATGAGGTGGAAAACAGCAGAAACGTCAAGGAGAAACTTGTGCAGGAGTTTAAGACGAGGTTAGTTTATAAAACAATATTTCTGAGTATTCAAGCCTCCCAAAGAACTTTATTATCTGTTATGTCTGAGTTGTAACCATGTGCTCCCAAAGAGAAACCAAGGCAGCTACAATCCCTAATGAGAAGTTGATTCCTGTTTGTTTCTAAAAGACTGACTCCTTCTTTTCGCCATCAGTTCCTCTCGTCATGCAGACGCCAGAAAAACAGAAGACGAGAAGCCGAAGGTCTGGATCTGAGCTGCCAGGTGAGCGTCTGCGTGGCCTCATGAGCCAAACCTCAGGTGCTGGATGGACACACGTGTGAATTAGTGAGCGTGAGCCGCCGCCGTGTGCACAACCTGCCAGACACCTGCTGTCACTCCGTCCTCTTCCAGTCGTCACAAACTCCTCCACAAACACGACTTTGTGCGCGTTGCTGAAGGTTCTGCCAGCTATTTCTGCTGGAGTGTAAATTGCTCCTTGTGTCCCACCATTTTCCCCTCGTTTTAACCTGTTAATTTTTCCCTCCCCAAATAGATCCCTGCTCCCGCCGTCTGTCCTTTCTCCCCTCGTTTCACTCGGTCCACGCTGTCAACCCCTCACCCTTTCATCTGTCTCTCCTTCTATTCTCAGCTTTCATCCCTTATCGCTTCTGTCTTTCTCTCTGCTGTCAACCTTTTATCCATCCTCTCTCATCTCATCCCACTTTTCTCTGTTTCATCCATCTTCCTATCTGTCAGGTTTGTGACTTTACTGTTTATCAGAGTCTCTCTGTCTCTCTCTTTATTTTTTAAGTTAAAAAACAAAATAATGTCTTGGCAACAGACCAACAGAGCTGGGAATTCATCAGAAACAAATGTGCAAAATGTTTTTTTATGAAGAAAATTGTAAATTGAAACAAACAAATCAGTAACAAATGTCCCACCACCTCGTGGTATGTCCAGATATATTCCTGTTCTTCAAATATAAAAAGAGCCTTAATTATTCCCTTGAAATATTCCAGGAGTTGTGCAACCAATCTTGAGTGTCAATCGCCTTTGCTGTTCACTTTATCCAATTCCTGGTTTCCAAAAGAAACGGCTGACTGTCTACAGCACTATGACGCTACATCTGTTCAAAAGCATGACGCTTCCACCAGCTGCTGGTCCTGGCTGTAAAAAACCCCTCAAAAAACCTTCTCTGCCTCAGCTGACCATCAAACTTGTCAACAGAAGCCAAAAATCTCCAGTGAAGAAAACTGAGACATTGTCATTTATGTCATTACATCATAACTTTCAGGAGTTAAGTAGCAAAACAGTAAGTAGCAAGACTTACTGTTTGTGTGTCGGTGGTGGACACACTAATGCGTTAATAGCTAAGCTAATACTTAGAGCGGTTAGCTTCTAAAATAATTTTTCTCTTTTTACAATTTTTAATTCATACTCTTATTTTGAAGTAGCAAAGACAACAAAAAAACACAATAAAACACAAACAGTAGAGAACAAGATATTAGCATAAACAAGAGCAGTTGGCTTCTGGAATAATTTGTTTCTCTTGATAAATTCTGTTTTGTAAGCTTTCAGTTGAAAAAAGCTTGACATCTGCATTAAAGTTTTGTTTATCACTTGTCAAAAATTATGTAGAATAGACATTTATATTCATGCTCTTATTTTGAAGACTGTACGCATCAATTCTGTTTCCTCTTGTCACTACAGGAAGTCCATCCATCCATTTTCTTTACACCCTTGTCCCTTAATGGGGTCAGGAGGGTTGCTGGTGTCTATCTCCAGCTAAGGTTCCAGGCGAGAGGCTGGGTCACCCTGGACAGGTCGCCAGTCTGTCGCAGGGCAACACAGAGACACACAGGACACACAACACACACACACTCACACCTAGGGACAATTTGGAGAGGCCAGTTAACCTGATGGTCATGTTTTTGGACTGTGGGAGGAAACTGGAGTACCTGGAGAAAACCCACCATGCACAGGGAGAACATGCAAACTCCATGCAGAAAGACCGGGAATTGAACCCAGAACCTTCCTGCTGCAAGGCAACAGCTCTACCAACTGCACCACTGTGCAGCCTACTGCAGGAAGTGTAGACGTAAAATAAAACACAGAAACGAGAGAGAAAGAATGGGAATTGAGGAATTATGTCAGAATTAAATTGGTGCTATTAGATTGTAGTCTTTTAAGGGCAGGTAGAATTTTATTTGAAATTAGAGCGTTAGCTAAAAACCATGTTGAGCATTTGTGGTTTTAGCTAGCAGTCTCCGCCACTGGTAGCTATAATCTGATGCGGTTTGAGGGAAATCCATCGTTAAAAGTCACATTGTTTTTCTGTAATACAGAAAAGCTTTTAGAAGTGGGATAAGCACAGTTCTATTTCCCGGTTCTGTGCAGCAGCAGCACCATTTTCCGTATTCAGTCGGTCCATTAAGCAGCACACGGACGCATACAAGCTACTCATGCACACACACACACACACACACACACCTCACCTGTCAGCTAAATATAACTCTGGACAAGCTGCCCTGTCTCGCAGCAGGAGATGCAGCCATGCAAAGGTCAGTGAGTACAGGCGCCGGCCGGGTAAAGCGTGCGCCGCTCTCCTTTATGCGAGTGCAGCTGCCTCGGTCCAACCCCTGCAGCGTCTCTGAATAACCTCCATCTCTGCTTCTCTGCAATTAGAGGGAAAATGATGTGTTGCTCCAAGGCGCTACAATTAGGCTGAGTCACATTGGTGCTGGACGGCTCTGATGAAGGGCTATTAGAGGAGCCCGAGATGATGGAGGCTCTCCTCGCCCTCCACCTTCAGCTCCACCTCCACCTCCAGCCGTCGCCGCGGCTCCTCCACCCTCTTCCTCCACATCCATCACCATTACGCGGGCAAACTTTCCGAGGAAACTTCACATAGCGGGAGTCATTCTAACCTGGCTGATCTATTCCCACTTTTCTTCACTTCTCCTTTTCCCTCCATCCGTCTCATTTCCTGCCAGAGATTCATATATATTCTGGGATAAGTGCTCTCCATGAATCTTACACCTGCTTGCTCTCTCTTTCTCTCTGTTTCATTGCTTCTTTTCCAGCTTTCTATCCTTCATCCCCTCTCTTCCCTTCTGTTCATCTGCACATCTATTCATCTTCCTCTCTTTAGTCTGTGCAAGTGCCTCGCTCCCTCTTCCTTCCCCTTTTTCTCCTCCTTCGAGCTGCGCACCTCTTTTAATAGCTCAATTTCTCTTATTCTCCACTTATCTTCTCCAATTTGATGCATTTCACCTGGCTTGAATCACTTTGCCCCCATCCATCCATCCCCACCTTCCTTTCTCTTCTCAAATCTATTTTAATACATCAAAGCCTTGATTTGTTTCTAAAAAGTGAATATATTGTGGGCTGCCTTCTGTATTATTTTAGGAAAATAATTTTTTTTTCCCGCCACCGCGTTTTAAATTAAATGATTTGAAGGGATATTTTTTTAAAGGTTGTGCTCTGATCTGCCATTTAACATGAAAGCATTTTGTTGTTTTTAAAATTAATTTCTCATTAGATCTACGATGCATTGATTTGGCAATATGCGCAGAAACGTTGCCTTTAAAGGAGACTTTAACTGATTTCAGATACACGCGTAATTACTGGCGAAAAAGAACAAATGGCGAGAGCCGTTTCATTAGAGCAAGGTTCGGTGTTAATTAACTTGTTTGTGGGTGACTCGGCTGTAAAGTGCACAAATGGAGGAGGTTAATCAAATCATCATACAGTAAATTAAGTTACATTAGTCTCTAATTCCCTTTTGTAGAGCTGAAAAAAGGTGATTCATTAGAGCAGATAAATGCCTCTCTGATGAGGTCACAGGAAAAAGCAAGAAGGAAAAACTAATATTTGATGCGTTTTATGAAACAGTGTCAGAGGATAATAGTGATTTATTCGAACATCACAGGGAAAATGTTTATTTTTCAATCATTCAGCAAATAAAAAAATGTGACTTAATATTCATGGATGGTTTCGGACTTTTGTATCTGCTTTATATTTGGTGCCTCTGTTTAGGCCTTTCCCAAAATAATCTTGGTTTTGTCTAAGATAGTGATTTATTTTAACATATGTGTCTATATAGGCCTAATATTGTCTCCAAATAAATATTTTATTTTTACATTGTTATTGATTGAAGTTTACATATGTCCTGCGTTCAGATGTGTGCTCACCAATAATGTGTTAAATGCCAGATTTTGAGCCATATTTGGACGTTTCAGCGATCATTTGTCACTCATCCTACAATCTGCTTAAAATTTGTTGAATTCTACCTTAAAGGTGAGAAAAACCACACTAAATCAGTCAAAATAAGATGCCGTGAATTTGCAGCCTGAGTAGATGGATCTTAGCCTGCTAGCATTAGCATGCTATGTGCTAAGTCCCACAGCTAAATATTGTGATTCTTTTCCCTACTGCTTGAAAATGCCTAATTGAAGATGTTCCCCAGATACATGATCTTTAAGGGAGTCTTTCCACTCAACCTGAAAAAAAAGCTTTATTCTTAATTATGCTAATGCTAGCAGTATAAAACTAACCATTGTGGTTTTCAGATTTTTTGATGATGCAAAAAAAAGTAAGAATATTGTCAAGATGTTGCAAATGTGAAGCATTTTGTCTCCCTGAGCCTGAGTAGAAAACCATCATCTGAATTATTTTAGTAACTAATATTAGTATACTTATGCTAACATCCAGTACAAAGTGTTTTGAGTTTCAGATTTGATGGAAAATAATATAGTAATGTGATTTGAAAGCATAGAGCTCTATTCTGGATTGTCTAATAATTTATTATGACAATGACCTTCATGCTAGTGATGATAACCTGCTAATGCTTTTTTGTTAGCCTTAGCAGTTGACTATTCCTAACATCCTCAGCTACTTATTGTGGTTTTCAGATTAATTGCAGCAGTTAAAGCGTAGTATTTCTTAAGATTTTCAGGAGTTAAGCAGCACATCCTATAATCAACCTCAACAAAGTGCCGTTTTCTAAATTATTTGTCCCTAAGCTACAAATGATGTGTAGGATATGAAGCATGTCATAAAAAATGGGGGATTTCAGTCTTGTGCTGGCTTCTGATTTTTTTTGTATGCAGGGTAAAGGTTTGAGAAGAAGTCGCAACGAAATATTTTTCGCTTTGTATTTGCTAATATAATTGCTTTGGTTCCTGAAGGTTGTTAAAACTGCAGTTCAGTACATCAAAAAGGGCTAGTGCATACAATTAGATGGAGTCATAGTTATGAAAACAGATGATATGAATAATTTAGGAATGCTTTCTGGTGTTTCAGGACTTTAGTGCTGGTGTTTGTGTCTGCGACAGGTAACTGGGAATACTCTGTGCATAATAATAAGTCCTAAGCAGCTCAAAAGCAAAAATAGAGGGCTGTGTCTTCTTCTTGTGCCGAGTTCTCTTTAAAGTGAACAAAATACAGTGAAGATAAATGAAAACATTCGAAACACAAGGCTGGCTTTTATCAGCAATCGTCTCTTTTTTGTTGTTGTTTTTTTAGAGATTAAATTCCTGTGTTGATTCTGAACATGATGTTCTGTCTAACTGCAACACCAACCTTATCTTTTGTTGTTTTTGTTGTTGTTAGCTCCTTTGTGGGTTCGTTTGTAGGCTGTGAAGCATCTTCTCTAATATACCTTTCAGTTGTAAGTCCTGGCTTTCTCCATCCGTCCATCCCTGGTCTATAGCTGAACATCCTGGCTCGCTCACAGGGGGGCCGGTGCCCATGTCCAGCTGCAGGTGGGCGAGACGTGAGCTACACCCTGAACAGAGAGCCAGTTCATCACAGCGCAACACAAAAACACACAGGACAGTAGGGCTGTATAATAATATCGATATCGCGATGTATATTGATATTCTTTCCTAGAAAAAAATCGATATTCATCTGCAAGTATCGTAACATCCAACTGTCACCTTGTTCACTCACTGCTTGCTTCACCAGGTCATCAGGCTTA
>CAEGAF010053777.1:0-17873 GCA_903067075.1 Micropoecilia bifurca
AGCGTCTTACATCGCAGCTCCAAGACTTAAATCATTTAGCGGGTTATTAGTTTAGCTTTCTGACCGTCATGCTAATCTGGGTGAGTGTTTGTAGCTGCGCTGCTTTACCTGCTGTCTGATCCTCCGTCTTTTTACTGCCGTGATCGGTATCGGTAACAGAGCCAATGATCGGCCGATCCCGATCATCACTGATTTCACGGAAATCGGCCGATTATGATCGGTTACCAATCGATTGGCACACCTCTACTACAAGTTATTCCTGCGGTTCACATGGAGCTACACAACCAGAGCTAACGCGTTCTTTGGAGAACCCTTACCTTATCACTGGAAGAGTTTTTGGAGAACTCTTACCCAGAGTTTTCCAAAGGATCATAATTTTTCACAGTAGGTTGATGTAAACAGCCATTCAGGTCAGCCTGTGTCCAGTTTGAGTGAAAGGAGGGGCGCGAACCCGCTGAGGTAAAGCAGCGGCAGCGTGAGGCAAAGCGCAGAGGCGCCAGCTGTGTGATTGGTCCGCGAACTGTCGGGTTTAAATGCATTAACTATAAACCTATCATTTAGGAATAAATCTGCTCTGCTAGTGAAATGCTAAGACAGAAGAGGCGCTTGCAGCCCAGCTTAAAAAAAAAAAAAAAACGATTTTTTTGTTTTCTCCCTAGAAACGTAAACAAGCAAAGCTTAACCTGGCGGCAGGACTAGTAAAGCATGGTGGGCCGCCAGGCTTGTAATACACTGGGGGAAACCCTGGGAATATTTCTAAACTCTAGTCTGAAATCACCGTCTTAATGAAGCTAATTGCTCTTTCATATGCAGCAAACATTATGATATTCAGTAAAAAAAAAAAAAAGGTAGCTATTAGTGAATGTCAGGATGCATAATAAACCTCCATTGTAAAGATTCTGTGTGTTCATGTGAGGGAGCGGCGTACCGTAAGCCTCTTCGATGAGGCTGCAGTAGGGATTGACGCCGGTGCCGTTGTTCTCCTGCTTGGCTTCCTGCTCGCCCAGCCTCAGGATGTTTTCCAGCCCGTTCAGTGCCACCTGGACTATCTTGGAGTCCATTACGGTGAGAAGATCACACAGGGGCTTGATGCAGCCCAGGTTCACCAGGTACCTGAATACAAACACAAATGGTTCATATGTTAACATAGAACAGAGGTTCCCAAACTGAGGGGCACATGCCCTAAGGGGGGCGCCGTGCCATTGCAGGGGGGGCGCGGGAAGCCGTCTGGAAAAAAAAAAACATGAATGATGTATGCGCTGAGTTTTTACCTTGGAATGGCCAACTCTCTGTTATTCCTCTGTCAATTTCATACAGTAGGGGCTTCCACACTTCCCATATCTGTCATTTATCATCTGTTGTTAACATGTGATAACCTGTTTTTCCGAGCCGCCTTTAAACACAACATGAGAGCTACGACACTCGCGCTGGGTTTACACCTGTGCGGCAGTGAAGGAGACCTGCTGCTGCTGTGCGGAGCTGCTCAAGTTTGTGTTAGAATCATGACAGCAAACCAGCAAAACGCAAAGAACCTTTCACAATCTTTCCCCCAAACTAACCAACTGAGTTGAGTAAAGCTGTTGAATGCAGGTAAAGTTTGCCAAAAGATGACTAGCTATTATCAATACAGCACCTTAAGCTTAACAAGTAACCTGTAGGCTACTGGTGTTGTTGTCTATGTCCAGCTACGTACATTCATGTTGCTCCCAAAAAAGTTGATTTCCCCCCACGGACAAGAACAGGGAGTCTCTAAGAATCCTCTCTCCCCCCTCCACTCCTCCCACACATCGTTCAACCAGACAGCCATTTGTAATCCATAGGGGGGCCCAGAAAACATTTGGAAACCACTGACATGGAGCAAGAGACCGATCACAGGGGAAGCGGAAACAGACACAGGCGTCTCTACGTCAAATTAAAATGCACCTGATCTGCTCTGGTGTTCCTCCAGATGTAGCGTTGGTGATTGCCCAGGCTGCCTCTTTTCTAGTTCTGAACTCGGCTTTCTGCAAAATTTCAATTAGGACTGGAAAGATGTTGGCATCAATCACCGTCTGGAGAAAAACAGAGAATGAGAATCATTGTTATGAGGCCTGGAGCAAGAGCTGCAGCGGCTCAGACCAAGCACACTTTTTAGACCAATTGGTTTTTTCTTGAAGGGATTTGTCCACAATATGATTGAATAATATGAGAATATCTGAGATTAATATATTAAATATTCATGGAGGCGTCGTATTACTGCTGTAACAGTAGCAGTGATTTCCTTCACAGTGATTAAAACACACCTGTCAATCACTGTGAGCTGGGGCATAATGTGCTTGGAATTAAACACTGCATTACAATTCATGTGGATAATAAAGCCTTTACATCGTAATAATGATGATAATCCAGAAAGTTTTGCATAATTCAAAGAAGGAAAAATGAGGGAAAACACCAAGCAGCAAACTGCTTCCACTTCACAATGTTTGCATTGTCTAAATAAAGCACATTTAAATCCATTATGAGTTTAATTACAAAGTATGTGCAAAAGTAAAAGGACAAAAACACAAAATCTTATTTTAAACTACTACAAACATTGTGATACACTTGACATAAGACAAAAGTAACTTGCAGGTAATTTAAGCAACATATACGAGCTTGATTTCAGTACATTTCTTTAAAAAAAAAAAAAAGAAACATTAGATCCACTGGCAGATTATTTTACTTGTAGCAAGACATTTTTACCATAAGGGTAATAATCTGCCAAAGGATCTGGTACTTTTCCCATCAATATTAAGAAATTATTTACCTAAATCAAGCTTCTGCACAATTCTGAAAAGTCACTTGTAAATGAGTTTTGTCTTATTTTAAGAGTACCCAGATATTTTCAGTAGAAACTGCACAAACATACCTAGTAAGATTTTGTGTTTTTGCAGTGACTTGATGCACTTGATGTGCAGAAACACACAACTGTGAGTCTGAAAAACAGCTTTTTAAACAGTAATATTGGTTACATATACACACATCTTTTTCAATCCAACTTTTATTAATAGTTTTCAAAATGTTGGGGGGGAAACATTCCATCAAGACAGCAGCCTCACATTAACTCAATCTAAGGGACACCAGGGTTTCCTCTCAGCTCGTTTCTGTGTCAGTGTGTAAAGGTCACCTGTATTTGCGCTCGGTTTCCAGCTGTGATGTTGGAGATGGTCCAACAGGCTTCCTTACGAATCGACTCCTTCGGACTGCTGAGGAGGTGCAGCAGGCAGGGTAGAGCTGAGCAGTTCAACACCACCTTAATACAACCAGACCAGTACATGTGGGATATCGACCTCGTTAAGACGTCCTGGCTCTGATTGGCTGCTTTTGTATTTCTTCAGACAGCAACATTAGCTCATGGAGGAGGTGGAGTTTGATCTTTCCACAGACAATCTCTCATATTACAGCCACAAAATAGTGACTTGTAAAAAGTAGATAATTTTTTTTCCTTAAAAGTGACATATTAGAGCCTTAAAGTAAATGATCAGACAAGTAAAACTCCATATTAATGTACTTTTCTTCCTGTAAGGTCTGAGCTGATTTCTGAAACAAACCTGTGTCTGAATGTCGTCTCCAGTGACGATGTTTCCGACGGCCCTCAGAGCAGGAGAGGCCACCTTGTAGTCTGTGTGCCTGCAGAGAGGAGCGATAAGTAACAGCGATCATCAGGACCATGTTGATGGCAGTTTATAGCGTCACGGAACGGAACAGGAACGGCGAGATCCAAACGTACATGAGCAGCTCCACCAGCCTCCTGCAGACGCCTGAGTCGATGACAGCCTGGATCTTGTCGTTGGGGCCGTCGGAGAGGTAAGAAAGAGCCCAGCAGGCGTCTGCCAGCAAGTCTGGGTCACTGCTGAATAAGAGCCTGGACAGCACAGGCAGACAGGAAGACACCTGGACAGGACCAGTTCACGGTTGGGATTATCATTAAGGGCAAATCTAACAGGAGACTGAACTTTTTACTGACGCAGCAAAAGATTATTTTAAATCTCTTCTAAAGTTTCTAGACATTCAGATCAAGCCTGATGGAAAGGCAGCCAGACCAGCTTAAAGCGACACCACTGGAGGACGACATGTGGCTACTTTTAAAAACAAGCAAGTGTTTGCCAACTAATTGTCAATGTCAAATAGAAAACTTCTTCAACCACAAATTCAGGATTATTCAGGAAGATCTTGGAGCACTTTGGACATTTGAGGAACTTTTACAGAGTTGGGTTTGATGATCTTCATGTTCCACAAATAATCGAAAAGCACAATGTTATATTTGGCTCCCAATTTTGGGTCTTTTCATTGCTTCTTTGGCCAAAGGACTGAGATCAACTCCATTTCAGACATCAGCAAGAAGCGTGTTTATGTGGAAGTGTCACCTTTTCAAAAGCAGGTGGAGGATTTTTGCCTCTGCAGAGATTAGACAGAGCCCAGACTGCATTCCTAGTCATCGTCAGTCTAGTAGATTTGGTCAAAAGCCTGGGGGAAAAAAACAAAACAAAAACACAAACTCTGACGATAACATCATGACAGAAATATGTCTCAGGCAGAAACCTGTTTGGGCTTGGTCACCGAGCAACAAAACTGCAAAAAAAACAAAAATACATAGGAGCTTACAACAGCAGCGGCGTTAGGATGTTGCAGTTCAGCACATAGTCCCTGCATACGGCGCTGTCCCCGGCGATGTTACCCAACGCCCACACAGCCTGGAGAGCCACACAAACACCAGGGCCGATTTATCTCACCGGGCAGCAAAACAACAACATCCTGACTTAGAGCTGGAGCTGAAAAACCTACTTGTTCTTGGACGTCCTCGAAGTCCGAGTTGAGGAGTTCGATGAAGATGGGCACGGCTCCGGCCTCGATGACCGTCTTGGTCTGCTGGGACGTTCCGGACGCGATGTTGGTCAAGGCCCAGGCAGCTTCGAACTGCAGCCGCACAAGAAGGAAACCATTATAGCAGAGCTGAAGCTCTACATTTAAGATCCTAACATTCAGAGTTTTGATGAGCAGACCTGTAGTGTGCAGTTGGTGCTCTTCTGCAGAAACTCCACAAACCGCTCCACCACGCCGGCTGTGTTTATGACCTCATCGATCGGTGGGTTGGGCTCTGGAAATAAATATATTAAAAACAAATCATTATTAGAACAAGAATTTAGTTGTTTTTTGATATATAATTTTCATGGTTTGAAACTGAGCTACGTAAACATGCAACATGTTGTAACTGCTGTTCCAAAGCCATGGCGCTACGCAGCATCAGCTGCTGATCTCTATGGAAACTGAAGAAGCTTTTACATTTCCACATCAGTTATTTGGTGATTTATGAGTAAAAATGCCTTAAAACATACTTCAATGGCTCAGCAGAAAATAAATACTGTATTAAATCACAATGACTGTAGTAAACAGAAACAGCAGCAAACATCAGATCAGACAACTGTGACAATGATCGGCTGCATTTTTAATCAGAACATATGGAATACAATCCTTCTATATGTCTGAGAGTCAACAAGGTTTTTATACCTTCATTTACTATATTTTCTACAACTTGCATGTTTTTTTTCTCCGCATTACATATCTTTTTGGAACTTGTGCAACTTATACTCTTGAAAAAAAGTGCTTACATTTAACCATTTTGACATTCACAATATTTGTAATGTAAACTTCATTGGGTCAGAAACGACTCAACTTGAACTTTAAATTTGAGCCTTTTGTGTGACTCAAAGGCAGCATGACTTAATGAGCCGACCGTAATATTTATTCCACTAAGCAGATAAATGAGGATTTGTGAAGTGAGATTCTGTCAGAACCAGTTCATATTATAACTGCAGTTTGGATTAGTTGGTTCCAGCGGCTGGTTTGGGAAACGGCATTTTAAATCGACTGCAATTGAAAATACATCAACAGTTTATTGAACGTCACTTTATGAACCTTTCAACTGTTTTCACATTAGCATTGTGCTGCTGTCATATGGTTCTAAGTCAAAAGTATTTCAAAGTGACAACAGTTTCTCCAGTGAAATGGAGCAGTTTTTAAAGGAGCAGTTTTATGTTAAATCAACTTTTTCAGCTGCACATAATGTTATATTATTATTATTATTATTCCCCTCATCATTGGATTGTTGCTTTAATTCTTTCATGCATGTTTGAGAAATCCCTTAATCTCCCGTGGCAACCATTCAGCTGTGCAAAACACCTGTATGGACCAAGTGTCCAGCTCCTTCAGACTAGCAAACGCCTGGTGGAACAGAACTTCTGTTAGTTCATTACAGGAGCTACTGGTCAGTGAACGCTGGTAAAAATGTTCAAGGGTTAATAGAGGAGCCATGTTATGACTTCCTGAGGGCGGAGTTGGAGATTTTAAAGAGACAGAGACCCAATTTCAAAGCATTAAATTACAATGTCAAATGTATTTTAAGTCATATTTAACATATTCGATATTTTTATAAGAACTTTGGTCTTGGACGGGCCACGTGCTGGAGGTGAGGTCCACCTAATCTGGATTTTTATTCTTATTGAGGCCAAGAAAGTTACATACATCAGGTAAGAGTCACTGTTTACAACTTATTACCAGAATCTGACTTTGATAGTCCTGAACTGTCTGCTATATTTGTGGTTCTACGCCAAGACGCAATACATTTCTGCTTGTACCACAAACACACAACGTTCTGTACAAACCTTTGGAAAGTAGTTTTCTGAACTTTTGTGTCGTGGCGAGCTGAAGCTCTGGGTCTTCTGAAAAAAGCATGTCCACCATGTCTCTGGTTATGACTCCCTCCTAGACGAGAACGAGCACAAACACTCCGAGTGGCTGAGGCACCGAAATCACTTCTAACACCAAACTGAACATTTTATCAAAAGCCTCACATTGTTGCTCAAGAATCATTAGGAAAATGAGCCACTCACTGTTGCTGGAGAGTTGAGGTAGGAGTCCACCAGCGGACTCTCGAACATGACCTCCTCCTCGTTGAGAACGTCCACGTTTCTCCTCTTGAAAAGCTGCAAACAACCAGAGTCAGAGAGTCATCCTGCTGGAGAAACAAAAGCCATGAAATCTGACGAGGGAGACACACCTGCTGTTCTCGCTTTTGTTTCCTGAGTTGGATGCCCTCCTCTTCCCTCCTGCGCCTCATCTCCTCTGGATTCAGTGCTTTGTTCTTGTAGCGGTTCATCCTGTAGTTGTCCTTTGCCGGACTGGCTGACGGTTCTGACGGCCCGGAGAGACACAGACATGAGGTCAAGACACCAGCTGGGAACTGGTATTGTATCGTTCATCACTTATTGTGATATTTTTATCATGACAAGACTTTTGGTCTATTCTTGTCACAATAAACTCCAATTAATGATGTTTTTTTAAAACTGTCTTTGTTATCTGGTTTGATAGTTTTACCATTTTCTCCAGTATTTGCTCAAAAGCGTCAAAACATATAAATACATTTGGTTAGTTTAGTGATACAAATCACAGCTTGTTATGCGACTGCTGTCCTACATATGGGCAACATTTGTGTTTGACACACAGTTACAGTCATACAGTTACCTAAAATAAATGTAACAAATGGTTCTTATAACATTCACTTTTATTGCCATCACAAAATATTGTGTCCACTTCCAAACTACTAATGAAAATAGATATTTTTCCCACATTTTTTCCTTTTTTATTCAACTTTTTCTTCTTTGTTTGTCTAGTATTCAGAACGTACCCAGACTCTACAGAGATGCATCTGAGCCCAACCTCAACATCTTTAGTTTAATTCTCATATTATTCCTGCTGTCTGTAAATTGCCTATAATACTTGAAGGCAATACAGTTAAAATAAAAATGAAAATATGTAAGGAAGTATGAGTAAACATGAGTCAGACTAAGTTCGACTTGTCTCTCCCACTCAGGTTTCTAATATTAGAAAGAGACTGGTCGGAAAGTCTTGCAGAAATTAGCTTAGAAAGAAAAAAAACAAGTTAAAAATACACAAATGAAGATAAGCTGTTCCTAGCAGAGGAATTTCATCCATCCATCCATCCATTTTCTTGCACCCTTGTCCCTTAGTGGGCCCGGCACGCCTCTCCAGCTGGCGTGCCGGGCGAGAGGCGGGGTCAACCTGGACAGGTCGCCAGTCTGTCGCAGGGCAACACAGAGACACACAGGACAAACAACCATGCACACACACACTCACACCTAGCAGTTCCTAGCAGAGGAATTTCATTTTTAATTTAATATATTTTTGAGAAACTTGCCAAAAAAGCCTCAAAAAGGCCCCTCTGCCCAGTGTCCTAAGGTTAAATATTCCAACAAGCTCTGGAAATTGAGGTCACGTTTTGTCCAAGCAGCCTTGTAAAAGGTGTGTAATGTGGGAAGCAGATGGAGCCGCAGGGATTGACAAACACCAGTAACAGCTGGTTGCTCTTTTTTTTTCCCCCTGTGAAAAAGGTAGCTGGTTTATATTCTTTGTGACAACTGCTTGGGCAAGTGGAACAAAAATAGCCCGGCTGGGACTTGTGCGTCTGCACTGGAAATTCCCCGAGACCCCGGCTGGCAAACAGGGACCCCTCAGCAGAACAGGGGAGGGGAACTGTTGCGTTTTTTGACTGGGTTTGCTCATGGCGAGAAGGAGATGACAACCAAGAAGCTACAAAATATAAATCAGAAGACTTGACCATTGCAACAGAAAAGTTCACTCAGTTTGGGTGAAGCACTCTGATGATGCAGAGTGTTGTACATTTCTGGATTCATATTTCCACAGTTTCAGCTCTATAAATCCTTTTTATACAAGTATGAATATACATTTTTAATTAATATCAATGTCGTCTGTGAATTCATAGCTGATCTGGGAGGCTTTGAAATAGAGAATAAAAAAACATGAAGGTGACAGGGGGGGAAATCGGACAGCAGGATTAATGGAAGGAAGACAAAGTGACAAAAAGAATAATGTCTGGAAATACTAATATTTTGTATACTAATGCTTTTCAAATTGTGCGGGAATCCTGGCTGTTGTATGATTTGGCATTTTAGTGATAATATCATCAAATATTTCTGGGATTATAGAGCAAGAGCAGCAGCTTCATTTCTGTTAGCTTACACATCACGATGGTGTCTTCAGATTACATTTAAACACCGACTAACTGAACCAGGCGGTTTTATCATCCTTATTTAAGTATTTACCAGAAATTGTGCCCCGAGGTAAAAGCACAAGCCGACGGTATCTCTACCCTCAGACTTTTAGCCTCACAAAATACAACACAAAAATACGCCAGCAACGTATTTTTGTGGATTTAAATGAGATTATCGGTCTGAAACCGACTGAAAACACACGGTCTTATTATAACCCGACCCCCAATGTTGTGTAACTGTGCGGAGTCTCTGGAATGAGGCTGAATGACAAGAGCTAAGGCACCTAAACTAGCATACATGCTAACACGAATTACACCTTATTGCACAAACTACTGTAATTCGCCAATTTATTTAAGAACGACGAGACATTTGGCGACTCCTGCTTAGTTAGCGCGGTGCATTCACGGGTTAAATGGCTTGTTTAGGTTGTAGATAACAGACTAAATGAATACATGTAAATAACTTGATAACGTGGTTCTCGAAGCTTTCTTGTACATGGAAATGGGAAGGTAGGACACAAAAAAATGTAGCTACGAAATTGACGATAAGAAGGAAATATCTTCACGAATATGGTAAGACCTTTGGTCAAAAACTACGTGAGTCATTGTAATGATAAAGCGCGATGCTAACGTTGTTCGCACCTAGCCAAGTTTTCTCAAGTTAGCTTCTCAAGTTAGCACTCCGTTTTTGTCGTCGTTTAAATTAAACGTTTACAACTTGACTAATACCTCTTAACAAGTTTAAAACTGTCACCAAACCGAATCGATAAATGGTCGTTCACTTAACCCCAGGTTAAAACGCCATAAACAATTTTCAACTGCGTGCATACGCTACATTATTAGCTACAACAGCTAATGTGTTAGCTAAGTAGCTACACTAAAGTCACAGAATTATTTTCTAATGATTCCCTTCGACTACACAGAAAACATTTCAGTTACCTGAACACTTTAAGACACAAAGAGAGGACTTACCCATTATGGTGTTTATGTTTTAAGTATAGTAAGCCGTGAAGATGTATACTAAGTTCAAATCCTTTTCCCCACTGCTAGCTTTCCAGAATTTGCTCCAGTAAGCAATATGTCCGCCGGAGACGGAAACATTAAAATATAGACTATAGACTTCCTGCCACCAGAGGTCGCCCCAGTACCACAAACATTTGTTTGACTCCTGTAAATGTAATCACCAGGCGACAAATTTAAATGACAATTTCTTTAGTGAAACAGGAGCTTTAGTTGTCAGAAACACAATACATTAGCATTACATTGTTGTTATAAAGTAAATAAATTATGTTAAATAGGTCGTAGACCTTTTATGTGTTACAGATACATTTCCAGTACAACTTATTTAACAATGCACTAAAATAAAATAAAATAAATGACCAAAAAACAAGGTCATTAAAATCAAAACATAAACAACATTTCTGAAGCAGATGATTTTTGTTAGGATGTAGAATAATTATTGGACACAGATACAGATACTTTCACAATGAGACCTGGAATAAAGTCAGGAAATAGAAGTTCTTCCTCAAACAATAATTTCTTTTCCATATCTTTATAATTCAGATCTGTAAAATTCATAGACTTTTTATAGACTATTCCTAACTCTTCTGAACTGCACAGGAACCCTGATGTTCAAATCTTAAAGCATCTGTGTACCACAAAATATTACATCTCTTGTAATCTCCGGCGTCTCTCTTGTCAACATCTGGAGTTGTCAGAACCAGGAAACGACTCGTTGAGGTACAGTTGTTCAGCAAAAACATGCATTGGAAAAAGTAAGGGTTACCATTAGGTATAGCTGTTGAAATCAACCACCATGCAGACATTTCATTTAGCAGGAGGAACTGTCATAACAACTGTATTCTCTAAGGCATTTCATAGCATTCTGGTAACATCAAAACACATCGGAGTCTCTAATTATTCAGAAATAGCTTTAGACAAGCAGAAATTGACCAGCTGTTTGCTAAATGTGTCCAACGTCTTGATGCAATACACAAATAACCTCATTAAATATGTGGGGCCATACACTCCTCAGTGTTTCTTTGTTGATGCAAACCCTGACATTTCTTAAAATTATTCATTGTTTTCTTGTCTTTTTCTTTTGCCACTTCAAAGCACTTAAGTGTTAGAGAACAAGCAGTGGCTGAGGGGTTCAATTCTGGTCAAGGATCCTATTATATCAGTGTTGGGAAAATGACAGACACATCCAGACCAAAATGGGCTCAGTCAGTGATGCTTACAGGCTTTTTGGCAGCACTTGCACAATCAGCAGACAGACTAAAGACATATAATGTCCAACTACTGTAGCAGTGCCAACATCCTGCTATAGGTCACCTTTCGCATTTTAGTTTGACAAACTAACAGATTTAGCTGTCAGTTCCTCTGGGCTTCGTTTTTCCAAGGCTGACAATAAGAAATGTTGCCTACTTATGTGACATCTTCTCTTTTTGTGAACACCGGCTTAGTGTTCAATAATGCTGACCGAGACTAGAAAACGGGCCAACATCACATCTATTTAAAGTCTACGCACCGGGTATCCGTGAACTGCTGCTGAGGAAGAAAGCAGGTTCTGTGTAAGCAATTCAAGAACAAAAGAGAAAGAGGTTGAGGAATGCTGGAATGCTGGAAAAGCTGGTATAACAATGTCGCCATTCTCAGTAACGTGATATCTGTATTGATATGGGCTGAAAGGGCACTCAGAGAGGAATAAGCTAATACACCAAAAGAAACATGCAAAGCCAAATTACAGTTTGCAAATGCTTTCAGGAACAAACACATTGATTTTTATTTGATCCTATGCGAGTGCAGGTGAAGTGTTTGGCCATCACATGTGGAGGGAAAAGTGGGGGAGCTTGGATGAAAAGTGCAAGGGCGGTAACAGCCTGTTGTGGGGTGTTTATGAGGCTGGAGGGACTGGTGCACTTAAAAACGATGGCACAGCCCTGATTTCAGTCAAATGGTAGAGCTGAAAAAGATCCTGTCAGCTTGGCATCGTACAAACCGGATTCTGTAGGTTTAGAAAGCGTCTCATAATTATGCACGACTTTGTGTTGGTCTGCAACATAAAAGTCTATTGAAATGCACTGATGGTGGTTGTAATGTGAAAAAAAAACAGTACAAAGAGGGTGAATATTTTTGCATCACATTTTATCAACAAAGTAGACCAAAACCATGACACTGCAATATGCATTTCTCTTTTTAATGCACAAGTTCCATGAGGCGTTATAATAATCAGTCAAACTGTAACTGCTATAAATGTTGCAACATTGTTAGAAAAGTCAAGGTTCCTCACTCCTTCCGCCCTCCGTCCTGCTTTCAGATGCCTCCGTTTCTGCTGCATCTCTGTTTCCTTTTGGTTGCAAGATGCACTGTCAACAGCCACGGGTCCCCAGTGTTTGTTTTGTGTTCTTTTTTTTCTTCTCGAATTGAAAGTGACAGTGTAATACAGGTGAGGTGCATCTACGGTCGATTTGCTGGGAGCAGGAGGTGGCAAATTACCGCAGCACATTGTGATGCAGCAATGTCCTGTGACACGGGTCCCAGAGGAAGCCGGATGCGCCCGGAGAAAACTTTAGGGGGCAATGTTGCACAAATGAACGAGAGAAGGACTTGTGTCGGGCCGGATCTCTCCGCCGCTCCAAAGGGTGTGTGAGGTCAGATCAACTGTAGCATAAACTGAGATAGTTTCTTTGCAGCCATGTGCAAACATTGTAAAGGATCCGTGTTCCCCGACTGGAGCCGGATTGTGCTTTGCTCAGCAGTGCACCAAGGCTGGAGCTTCCCCCCCCCATCCCCTTAACCCCCCCTACATCTTCAAGCAGGTGCCGTGGTGCAGAGATGAATCAAAAGCCGGATAGCAGCTTTTTCCGTCAGTATCAAATAACTGATACACACCGGACCAATTTGTCCTCTGCAGTCAGCATTCAAATGCTTCTCAGATCCAGACTGCAGAGCCGTAGCCGCGGCTTATCGCCTCTGATTTCACCGGCTCTTTTAGGAGGCCATTTACCTTTACTTCTTTTTTTTTTTTTTTTAATTTCCAGGCCTGCTGAAGCACATCACACAACAGCCGACACTCTGCTCCCCCATTAGTCAATGCCACAGAGGAAAGGGTGGCTTTGTAATGAGATCACGGTAACAAAGCAACGTGTATAACTGAAGAGTTTTGAACTGAGGCTCAGAGGGAAATGGTTCCTCTGGCTGCCAGTTCCTGCTCACCGTCATTCCTTAATGTACACTAGACTTAGCGAACAATACAATCAATACCTTCTGTTTCCTCGCAGATTTAAAATACTGTAAATTAAACAATAATGATGATTTGAAATAAAAAAATCTTCAGCAAGACCTCTCCTGCCAAACTCATTAGTGGACATTATTAGCTGTTCAAGCTGAGCCAGCTATATTGACAGACTGCATTTTCATTCACTTCAAGCTGGTGCATATCGCTGCAGCAGCACAAAGAGTTTAACAATGAAGCGTCAGTCAACGAAGGTTTAGTCACATACAAATGTGTATGTGTCTGGAAAGAAAATCTCAAGATGCGACAATTGTATTCAGTCCACAGTGTGGCGGGGGTTTAAACCTCGTGTTCAAGGAGGCTTTGGGATATGTGTGTGTGTGGGGGGGGGGGATAATGTGTGACGGTGGTCTCCAAATAGATCAAAAACACTCACCTTCTTTTATCCACCCAACCAGAAATAGGTTGCAAATCAGGTCGCAGGGATGGTAGGTGCAGGAATTAAACCCAGATAGCTCAGCTAGAGACACTATGCAGACTATTGGTTACTATATTTTTACGGTGTAAAGCACCTTGAACTGGCTTATTGTTGAAATGTGCTATACAAACAAACTTGACTCCAAAGCAACAGCTGTGTCTGCACTGTACGCCTGCTACAAAGTGAAGATTGTTTCCAGCCTCAGCTGAACTCTGCCACGGATGACTCTTGCCACATACCCTGTTTGTGGTGTTCATGGCCAGAAGGCTGAGACGTAGTCATGGAAACAGATTGTCTGCTATTAGCTTTTTTGCAAATTATTGGGTTCCATTGGCCTTTTCTAAGAAATTGGATCACTCTCTCCAGTCATTCTGTGCCCCAAGTGAGGATTAGCTACCTTGATTTCCTGTTCGCGAGTCATGGTAGGACGGATGAGTTAGGGTCTTGTCTCCAATTTAGAGTAACCAATTTACCCATAATGCATGTCTTTTGATAACTGGGGGAAAAAAATAAAACCAAGCATCCACAGGAGGGACAAGTCTGGACAGGTCAGTCACACACAAGAAAAGATAGCCTTGCACTCTGAGTATATGTCTTGCATTTAATCTGACACGCACATGTTTGCATACTTGTTGAGGCAGCAGCTCCACCAATGAGCAGCTCACGTTTTAATCCCTACATACAAATAAAAAAATGACTGCACACTCACAGACTACGAATATTTGGCAAAAAAGAAAAGAAGCTAATCACATCAAGGACTCCAAATTCAATTACGAGGCATCAAAAGCAGTTTACTTTTGATTGTGCTTATCTTGTAGCGCAAACATAGCCGATGTGACTGCTGCTTAATTCAATTACACCAAATATGATAATAAGGCCAGTCTGCTGAAATGTGAGAGAGTGGCTTTGGCCACCTTTGGGAGAGCGAGACAGAGAGAGAGAGAGAGTGAGAGAACATCTGCAAGGCTCTGTGCCGAACGCTGTGTGCAAGCGCAATAAAGGGTGAGAGAGATAACGCCGTGGGGAGGATAACGTGTGGAGACAGCAGTGTGTCAGTGCATGTGGGGTGTGAATGGAAAAGAGGAGATATGTCTTCATAATATAGTGTTGAAAATCAATTCAGCCTCGTCCATCCTATACTTTTTTTTAAATCTGGCGACTGGGGGAAGGGTGAGCTGGGGTCTTCTACCTTTCCCGTCTTCTGCTCACTTTCTGACATCTAGCAGGTGGCGGGGCTGATAAAGTAAGATGCTGAGTAGGTGATTTTTGGACTATTCCTGCAGATCATTCCTTTTGTGCAAAGGGGAGATTTGTGGGGAACCACTTGAATTCTAATGCATTATTTCCACCCAGCAGGATAAAAGACTCAAAAAGATAAATGTGTGCCTAACATAAGACAGGTGGATTCTGTAGGATATCTTTGCACATCTAAGCCTAACCCGTTGTCTCCTGGTACAATAATCTATTTCTCTTAAACTTCAATCCACTTTCATCATTGCATGTGCTTTTTTTTTTTTTTTTTTAAAAAAAGCTCCCTGGAATCTTTTAGCAACGTTTCACACTGTGAAATACGATAGGAGACATACTATGCTTAGAATAAGTTAGAAAGACCTTAATGCCATGGTCCTCAAAGGTAAATATAAAGCAATTTAACTATCATGTAGAGCTTCTTACCTTCTTATTTGGTCCTTGTTTGTGATTTGATAGGAAGTCATCAGTCACAACCTGTATGCTGCTATGTGGAGCAACTGTTCATTAAGTTTGCAACATTTTAAAGCCGATGGCTCTGGTCTTTGCTTGATTTAGATCAAAAAGTCAGGACAGCAGATTGTTTTTGATTTTCCCTTCATCCGTGTCCAAATATGTTTAGAACCTCCAACTAATGTGGCTCTCATGTTTTAGTGTCACAAGCTATGATTCCGTCCTGTTGTCATGCGAATTTTAAATTGTTGCAAAAATAAAATAAAAAATAAATAAGTAAAATTAGGCATGGTTATATCTACAGGTATAAAGTGATGCATGGTTGAAATCAACAGGAGGATGGAGGTTGCAGGCTAGTATGGAGAGACATTATGTGTGTCATTCTCCCTTTTAGCGCATCAAAGGGACAGCATGAAGTTCAGTCATTGTTTTTGAGCTTTATATAATTTTATAATGTTATTCCCTCATCAAAAGCATATCTGGAGTGTTGCCTTGATTCCTTCATGCATGTTTGAGAAATCCTTTATTCTCCCATGGCAACAATTCAGCTGTTCAAAACATCTGGGTGGACATAGCTCCGCCTTCGAGGACGTAGCTCCTCCTCAGAGCTTTCGCTTAACAGAGCAGCCCTCCCTCACTCAGATCCTTCAGACTAGCCAGCAGTAATTAGCAAACACCTGGTGGGACTGCTCATCTGCGGAGCTCATTAGAGGAGATAGTAACAATGGGATTAAAGTTTTAATAGAAGAGCAATATTCTGATGATTTCCTTAAGGTGGAACCTCAGAAAGAGCAGGACTTTTTAAAGACACAGAGACCCAATTTTAAGGTGTTACAAAGTCAAGTTTCTTTTGACTCATGTAGCATTTTAAGAAAACACAGTTACTTGATTGTGCTATAAAATGGCAGCATCTGGCTGGAAAATACACGAGATTGCCCCTTTACCTCTTTTTTGGAAAAGTCAAATCGCCATCTCAAGCGAGTGTAAAAGCTTTTTTGCCAAACCAAGGAACTTCTTCTGAATTTAGCTTTTTCATCAATGCTTTCTAATGTGATACTTTAGAAATAATGACGGAAACACGGCTATGTCACAGTTTCAACTCTTCGTCTTCATCAAGGAATGGAATGAAGAAGACGTGTGAGACTCAAAAGATACACCAGGCACTTTGTGGCGGAGCCTTTGGCTGCACCTGCTGCTCATTAACAAGAGTGAAGATGACACAAGGCTTCATTTATCTTCTTTGCTTTTATTCTTCTTATTTCAGATTCACACAAATGATATTATTAATATAAATTGTAACTTATGTAAGAGCTGGCCCTTGTCACCTGCCTATTTGACTTTTTCTTAGCCTGAAATTCATACAAATGTTTGTCCGTGTATTTATTTTGGCCCTTCGACTCAGACAGCAGAGCCTTGCATCAGCCTTGCATCAGGTGAAACCAACAGTGCTGATGAATTAAAGAGATCAATAAGGTACAATTATTGCACACACGGTGTAATTGATGAGCATGTGGGCTGGGAGAACTTTCTCCCATCCTGACAAGCCAATTCCAAGCCAATCAAAGCAGCTCAATACGGCCTATTAACTCAAAGTGCCTTTATTTACCTGTGGTGCAGCTTGGCGTTGCTTTTGGAGGATATCTCTTTATTTCTAGGTGATCTAACACACCCACACACTGCACCAGCAGCAACAGCCGAGAACTTTCAAAGGCCATGACAATCATCATGTCTGCTTATTTTTTTTTACTTTTTCACTTAATACAGAACTTTCAGTGGATTCTGCATGAAACCAGAAGCTATGAATAATCCTTGAAATTTCTGTCACTGTCAAAATAGAGCTTAAATTAGCAATTTACTGCTACCTGATGAGGGATTGTCTATTTGATTCGATTTATGTGTTTTAAAAGAGTTGCAACTGTTCAACGGCAATCAATGTAGATTATAAAAAAGGGAGTAAATTTCAGCCGAAAACTTTACTTGGAAAAAGAAGGACATTTCTGAGCTCCAAAAGTTGAAAATGTGTGGAAAAAAACAAAAGCAAAAAAAAAAAAAAATCAGAAATGTTTGAAAAACATAACAAAACAAAACATGAAAATTACTCAGTTCCAAAAGTAGATTATTTTAAATATTTTCAAAATTTTCTGAGTTTCCAAACTGGATTTTAAAAAAAACTTTTGATACTTAGTTTTCCTACTAAATTTCTGAGATTAATCTAAAAATTTCTGAATTTATTGGCTGAAATTTACTCTCCGGGGGGGGGGGGGGGGGGGGGGGGGGGGGGGGGGGGGGGCCGGCGGGGCGGGGGGGGCGGGGGGGGGGGGGGCGGGGGCGGGGCGGGGGGGGGGGCGGCG